>VOMN01029585.1:0-21470 GCA_014899125.1 Orchestia grillus
TTTTTCAACACGTGATGCGATCGCACAAATGAGAGCAATATCTTCCCGATACGGATGATCTTGGGAGAAGATTCTGATGTCAAAGGACCTTGGGAATAATTACTCGGAATTTGCCGTATTTGCTCTGAAAACCAAACTCTTAAGAACTTAAACCTTGCAATTAATGATCGGTGAACCCAGTTCCATTTAAGAAATTAGGAGATATTAAAAGGGAAACACTGACATGATCGAGTTTTTCAAACGGATTTGCGTTCACAACCGAACACGAGGGCCCCAACTTCCTCGAACTCAAATTCGACTTTGCCTCAAAAAAAGTCATCACAAAATTTACATTCTCCCTTAGCGTAATTTTTTTTCAGTTACTTGTGTTTTCGATTATTAATTTTCTTCTGACTGTATATAAAAACTGAATCTTAACTTACAAGAAGTTAAATTTACGCACAACGATTGGGAAGCTTGTGTCATGAAATTTAGGACTCAACTTACAATTCGCTAACAGAAAATGAACGCTTGCATCTCCTCAACGGAACATTGAAATCAATATGTAATTGTAATAGTCCAGTTGAATGTACACTTGGACGTATGAAGATGTACGTGTGCACATTCCAATAATAGTCCAGTTGGATGTACACTTGGATGTATGATGATGTACGTGTGCACATTCCAATGATAGTCCAGTTGAATGTACACTTGGATGTATGAAGATGTACGTGTGCACATTCCAATTTCAGCTCACATTTTTGATACCCAATGTCGACACGAAACTACCACTAATTGTTGTTTACTGTAACTGAAGCAAAAATGAATTTGTTCAAGGAGCTTAATTTACGAAAATTCAATACTTTTCAAACGTAACTTTGTTTATCATACCCGAGTAAATACAGAGTGTCCCAGAAAGGGTCACCAGACTATGACTGATCACAATGTGTTTATCAAATTGCACAGTTAATTTTATCATTTTAAATATAGTAAGACTAAGAATTGAATAAATACGTTACTGTTCGATACCAAAAAAATAAAACATATTTAAATAATATTTAATGAACGATAAAACTGTTTTAACACTATTTTTTTAGGTACCGTATAGTTTGATACATTTACCAAGGAATAATGAAATAATTTTGCAGGTGGCACTTTAGATCTAAACGTTAATTTCCATTCACAAACGCTTAGAAATTTGCGCAATTTCTTAAAAAACATAACTCGAGGTATTCCACATAATCCATATAATATCAATGAAGGCATATTGATTCACAGAATTTGTTTAAAATAATAGTGAATGATTCTTCATAAAATAGGCCTGTGCTCTTAGTACAAATACACACTAATTCGTGGAGTTCATGTTAATTAAGGAGAGTGGGAGCATCGTCGCTGCAGTGCCGATTGACTTCAGAATATTCACTGCCACCACAAAATTGGGTTCGTTTTTTCGTGCCACCGTAATCGTTTTTTAAAAGTAAGCATTTAAATTGCAGTCTTTCACATCGCAGTGGTCCTACAAATTGGAAGCACTTGCATGCATAATTAACGATGACGCACGCGTTCGTAAGAGGTAAGAGCTAACGATAGCAATTCAACATCGCTAAATAGCAGTTAAGCTGAAAGAAGCAAAATGCCACAAGACGCACATGCGCGTTTTGAGGCTGTGTACGTGTCAAGCCTTCAAATGATCACGGTACCTCTGTGGTCCACAAATTAAAATGTTCAAAATTTTAAGTCATTCCATACCAAAGTAAGAATTTCAGGTATTTCCGGGACGGCCGTAACTTCTTGTTAACTCTAAAATGTATGATTTCTTTAAGTCAATGTCATAAATATTAATTAAAAAATAATTTTTCAGACTAAAATAACGAAAGATGGT
The DNA here is from genome assembly GCA_014899125.1 of Orchestia grillus. Lineage (NCBI taxonomy): Eukaryota > Metazoa > Arthropoda > Malacostraca > Amphipoda > Talitridae > Orchestia > Orchestia grillus. The sequence goes on from VOMN01029585.1 coordinate 1,862, forward strand.
TCCCGTAACGGATGTCCCATGAAGGCTTAACAAACGCCTTTTAATTCGAAGAATTTACTCTGGTTCGAATTGGAAGCTTCAATATTAACTCACCTGCACCATCTTGACGTCCAGTGTTTCAAATGTTGTCACCTGAAACCCCGACACACTCTTGTCTGCCCTGGTTACTGAAGTGCCCTCTTATATAGGCACCATGTAGGCCTAGCGCGCAGCGGCGGAGCTCTTAAAACAACCTTCGACTCTTCCTGAAAGCCAGTTTCTGTAGTTTTTTGGGGGAATTCCTGCGAAGATTCACCGTGATTACTTGCGTGTGAGTGCCGAGGCTGAAGAACGTAGTAGGGTCACAGTGAAAGAAAAGACTTTGAGTTTCACATCAGCATCATTCGAGAAATGCGAACCAATTACATGATGGTTAATTTGAAGAAGCTCCATCATCTTAATATCCTCTCAACGTTATCTGGTGAGTTTCTAAGTACGCTTAAATTATATTCTTCACGTCATTCCACGGGCAGATTCATTTTCAGGTTTAATAAACTTAATGAACAAATAGTCTCTTCGATTGCAAGACATGGGAGGCCTCCGAGACAAGCCTCTGGCGAATTTTACCGATTTGGAAGCATTTCCCCGAAACTGAAGTTTATTGCAATTCTTCGGAAAATCAAATTTGGCTACGGGACGAAGTTACAGCCATGGCGAGCCATGCATGCCTGGAATGGCTGAATTCGTCCGCGTAAGGGAACGCGTAACGTTACTCGGATTCTCCTTTTCAGAAGCCGAGCTTAACGCGTCGGAGTTCCATGCTTCGCATACACATAGCTAAAATGAATGTAAATAAGAAAAATAGTTTATTCAAAAGTTGGTCAAATACAAAGTATATGCCTTTTGATTTTTCAGTTAGTACAATTACAGCCTCAAAACTAAAACATGAAGGTCTCGATAGAACTTCTAATTGGGATGTGCACGACTTCAATCTAAATATTACGAGTGGAAGTCGCTTTAAAATTTCGGGTCGTGATTCTAAATTCACTCCTAAGCACGAAAGTGACGCTTGATAATATCACTTAATATAGTAATTACAGTGCAACAATGGCATTTTCTAACCTAAATTCATTGCAAGTATCATCAGTAATTGCGACCGAAAGAGAAAAAAATTTCATCATCAGGTCTTCCGTACAATGCTTAATTTCAATAGACTGTTCATGAATGACTACTGATTCGAGAAAAGTGCATTGCAGCAGATTCCTTAATATTTAAGAACTATTCAATGACTTGCTTCCAAAAGAAGCGATCTTTATCGAATGGAAAGCAATGCCTAAATGTGTGTTGTTTTTTCTTTCAAAAATTCTCATAGTTTGACTTAAGTTTCCTTTAAGTCGACTGAATTGCTTGCTTTCAATGTTAGAGCTGACATTAATTACTTTAAAAAGTTAACTGTTGTCAATTCATGCTGCCGATGACAGCTCTGGAATATTTCTCAACATATTTCGACTGGATACTTCTCAGTTTCATTTTATTATTCTGACTGTAGTAGGTGTCATTTCTCACAACGCTTTGATAATCGTTAATTTCGGGACAAGTTGAGTTACTGAGGCAATATTTCACTATGAGGTGAACTTTATTTTTTAAAAACCTGCGGATGGAACAAAGGCAACACTACTGTGCAGTGTCGGAAACTTTTACGGATATTGAGTTAATTAAATTGTCGCGTATGAATTCTACCAAAGAGCATTAGTATCTTCTGGTCAAGACAAAAAGTAGTCTGTAAGGCGCTCTGCGTACCTAAATTCTATTTAAATGATTGTAATTTCTCCCTAATGTGATTTTTAAGACTCAAGAGCATCAAACTTTTCTAACACGCGCTCCATGAAGGCAGCCAATATACCCAGTATAACTTTAGCACCACTCGATCGATGAATTTATGAAACGATAGATAAAAATGCATCAGTATACAAAATTTTCGATAATTATAGAAGCTCCGCCAGAAATGTTAGACTGGAAACAGTTGTTGCGGGGCGTAGATTTGACAAAAAATTCATACATAGGCTCACAACCCGCAATGCAGTTGGTAACCGTGTTAGATAATATAACTAACCAGCACATGGTAGCCGTCAAAAATAGCGGGACAAATGATGATAATTTCTTAAGATGCCCTCGTATTTAAGGTAAATTTAACATGGTAATGATGACTGATTTGCAAAGTGGAGGCACTTGTAATCCATACATAATTAACGTTGACGCACACTTTCGTGAGAGGCATGAGCTAATGATCGCAATTAAACATAGTCAAATAGCAGTTGAGCTGAAAGCAGCAAAATAACTCATAAACACATATGTCTTCTCTGACGGTCTCGCTCATTAGTTAGAAATACGGACCCACGAAATTTTCTTCTATCTAAATCCTTAAGAGAGTGACAGAGAGACGGACGGACCAAGCAAGCGAGCAACACTGGGCTATTGATATATATAACGGAATGTTAGAAGGATCAAAACTCATCTGCGTACTAAGGTTGAAGGGATTTAGTTCTAACATTTTTCATCATTACTATCGCAATTTGCGGCTTCTAATCCGTCTATACAAAAATGTGTAAGAACACATCGGCTTACCAAAAACCATGTTTTGCACAAAAATGAAAAATCCTTACTCTTCAATTTAGGATAAATTTTTTCGTCATAATCCATTCTCTGTTGCGAATGCACTACTAAAAAGGAAATAAATTTTGTAGCATATAAAATAATTTTTATCTAATAAGCTAGTCGAACAGAAAATTTTTGAGGTGAAAGTACAGATAATTATTCATTCTGTCAGCGAACACATTTGAATGAATTACGCTAGGAAGCTGAAATATACGAACACGATGAGCAAACAGAGGTCTTGCTTTTGCTTTCTTGCCTTCAAACTGAGCAACATCGTCCTCGTCGTCCGATGCTCAAAACTCGAAGAAACTGAAGTTACTCCCACACTGCATTGAAGTCGAGCGTCTTGGAGCACCCGTTCTCACAAGATTTCCCTCGATTAATTTCCGAGGACAAAGAATTTCACGAGACTAATTGAGCGCACCTCACAACACATTTTTGTCCCAATTTCAAAGAGGGACAGGCGAGGCGTCTTAATTGGATGCTCAATTCCTCATAAATATGAAGAAAATGTGCGCAGGAAACTCCCATACCGTGAAGCTGCCGAGGAAACAGCGAAATAGTCTTCAAGTTTCCCTCAAGCCTCCGAGGAAGCGCTCTAAATATATACGGGAACTTTCCTACCGCACAAACATCAAGTATTTCTTTAAGATTTTATAGGATATTAGTAAGTTGTGAAAAAACTTACTGAACTGAAAAACTTCTGTAAGCAAACGTTTTACAGCTATAAAATTCCATGAATGAATTTTCAAAAAATGTACATTTTGTAGCTATTGAAAGGGAATTAAGTTATAAATATGTATATTCATGAGTTTAGTGAAGCAACTCAGTCGAATTGGATGTAACTCGCCAGTGGGTCGTTTTACCCTTGGAAAAATAGCATCATCTCAGAAAGAGACAAAAAACGAAAAAAAATCGTTCATTTCGAAATCAGTGACATACAGAGCATGTTCGATCTGTTTTTCAACTAGTAAGAATATAACCGTAAAATTATGATGCGGAAATCGTGATGAAACTTCTAATTGTGATCAGTAAATCGACAGCCTTAAAATTAAAGGTTGAATTTGCGTTGAAACTTCGAATTCTGTTTTGAAATTCTATGCTAAGCACGAAAAGTGCAATACTAACCAAAAAACTAATTGATGATGAGGAAGCCTATCGATATGGTAAGTACTTATTTCAATTCCATGATCTTGCTTTAAGCAGAGAGACATTGCTGCAACAATTAAAATTTTACAGTATGACACGGAATATTGAGACAGACCAGCATTTCCTCGCTTTAAGGGAGAGCATCAAACACGTTCCGCATATCCCTTACTTGAAGGATATCTTAATTATATCCAAGAAAAAAAGAGATTTGAGGCCGTCTGGGGGACAGAAGGGCTTAGAGAATGAAGAAGCTTTTGTTTACATTACTAATGAGAGAACATACCCGGGCTTCAAGCTCACTAAAGGCTTACGACAAAACTACCTTAATATATTACGAAGATATCTCGTCGTTTCTTTGGGAGAAAGTTGATTCAAAGAGGACCATAGCTAGTACGCGTACCTTGTGAGCCCAGGACTCTTTTCTTCTGAACAACAACTCTGTCCGACTCGATAGCTTCAAGTAAATAGAGCCTCGACTCCCTTCCTAATGATGTTCTTGTAGGAAGCCTTTGATTTTGAGACGAGCTGGCTAGGAGTCTCCGGAATTTGGCTTGCTCTCAAGATGAGCCTCCTCCAGCCTATTTATTCAAGACCAGGAATTTGTCGTCCCCTTAATACTAAAATCATGTTTAGATTTACGGGCCACTCTGCAGCGTTCTTAGTTCAATAGTGAATTTCAATTCAAGCTAGGAATATCTGAGAGAATTCCACCAATGTATTATGAGTGCAAATTCAATTGCTTTAGAATTTAATCTATATGCAGAATTCAATGAACACTTCAGTTCATCGTATTTTAACACGAGGAAAGTCCTCGTGATGTTTTCTTGCCGCTGGAAGTTCTGCTCAAGTTTACGATTTTCAATAAAAGTGGGATTGACTCCAAGCTTTCACGACCATTTTTTCTGAAAATGACCGGGCAGTTGAAATTTGTCGTAGTTGTTCCTTCGTAAGCTCTTGGACATAATATAAGTTACCAGTTGTTTTCCGAGCTCTTTATTTACCCCAACCATCAGTTGGCTTAACTAAGCTGTGACCGAAGCTTAGGTTGCATGTAATAACTGAACAAGCATCAGTTTTCATTCAGACCTAGCAAGGGATAGACTTGTTTCTTAGTTGCTTCAAAACGACGGAGCAAAACCGAGACGTCTTGGAATGGTAGAACGGGGCAATTTGATTTGATGTGGCTATGGGACACTCAGCGAAAGAAAAAGCGGAATTCGATTTTGTTTCATGCCGCACTGCTATGCGAGGCAACCAACAATCGAAAAAATCTGGTGCAAATGTGTTAAGAACAATTCAAGGCCAAATTATGGTCGGAAGCGAATCCCACCCAATGAGACCACCGCAGTATCTCCCGAATGGTCGACGGAATCTCCTTGCCTCAAGGATGAAACGAATGCGAAACGTCGATGGTGGTGGTCCTTCGCCGACGGTGTCTGAACAAAATCTTGGTAGGAAACTCCATGCAATGGATATGTGGGGCAGGGTGGCTCGTATACGGCCAATGTTAACTAATACCCACAAAACCACCTGTTTTAACTAGGACAAAGTACACGGACATACGACTGTAGAGGAGTTGAGAAATATCATGTAGATGAATCATGATTCTATTTCTATAGCAATGATGTCGTGTTCATCGAAGACATGAAACTTTCAACTAAGCTTGTGAGCAAGGGGTGATATAAGAAGGAGTAGCTCGGGCCGTGTTCTGGGCCTTTTTCAACTTCTCAGAAGTAGGTCCTTTAATTGAGTTATCTATTAAAATGAACCAACATGGCTTCATTGAAATGCTAGACAAGCAAGTTTTGCCATTTTTACAATATCTGGATGAAGGCGGGCTGCTTTGCTTATCTTTGATGCTAAGAACTATGAGGTGCATCGGGCTAGAACTGTCATTAATTGGCGTGACAACCATTCGAGTTATGTCAGGCATTGAAATTACCCTAGCAAGTCTCCAGACGTGAACCGAAAAATTTGTGGGACCTCTTATACATAAAAATAAATTAGACATCGTCCACGTACTGTTGCCGTACTACGAGATCAGTTGATGCAAGAGTGGTTTCAAATTGACCAAGTGTACATTAAGGCACTTGTAGACTCAATGCCACTCAGAATTGCCATCATTATTCATGCTCGTGGAAGGAAATAACAGGTTAGTCAGAAGTTAAATAGAGTTTCCGTTCAATCTTGACTGGGTAATAAGTCAATCAAGCAGTCTCAAAAATATTTTTTTATTCGTACTGAATGACCTCCTAACTTAAAAATACAAATATAGCATGAAACATAATCTAAGCATCCAATGCCTTGGTGTATTTAGAATAATGTTTTGAAACACACTCGATCGAAACCAGTCACACTTCTGCCGCCACGTGTAGCAACATGTTTTTGCAATGTAAGAATAGCTTTATTCCAATGTGAGTCGCTTTCTTTGTAAGCCATCAAATCCCACACAAGTTTAGAAGCCTACAAATAACGCAAAGACTGCATGCTCAGCGAGGCAAATTCTCGACTTGGAGACTCCACAACAGCGGCTTGAACAAGTGGTGGAAAAAGTGGCCATATTTCTACGCCGAGGATGAATCGTTTCAGGTTCTAGAACTTCGTGATTGGAGTCGTAATTTGATTGGATTGCAAATAGTGTTAGGAACTATGCCCAAAACCAAAGTGCATTAGCATGCCAATTTACCGCGACTCGAGAAGTTCGATGGAATCTGAGAGAGTTTGGGCGACCGACTCCGCTTTCACTTTTTCGACACCATTTTCTAGAAAGGTGCTCCATATACCTAGAAGGCTTTGATAATGAAACATATCTCAGCATGAGAGGCATTTTTTCTAGTAAAACTATAAGAAAAATTGATTACACTGCGGGTTTGGCTGAACGGCAAGCTTTGTTAGTTTCGTGGTCAAACCTTGGTAGCACGCTCCACGAGCCTGAGAATTGTATTTATCTGTATATATATATTTACCGTAGAAATACACTGTAACTGAGCTCAAGCGATAGCAATGCATACACGGTACCGGCAACGACTATGAATCCAGGTGAGGCTTTGTCGGGTTCCAAAGCCAAATCTAGCTGGCACGGGAAAATTATTTTTGAACTTGTCTTCGAAATTCAGGCTTTTAAATAATGACGCTCGCTCGCTCACCTCCCGGATGTTTGCTTCACTTCCGAGCCGAAGCTCTTGAAAGCATACTACAATAACTCCATTTAATTCATTATTGCAATCTGAATGAATGAATAAGTCCCTCAAGGCCAGGAAATACAAAGAAGCATCTCATGAATCGATCCAGCCCTCACCACCAGCACTTCAAATATAATCCAGAACAGAGTGACGGTGAAAAAACTCTAGGTAGCGTCATTTGAAATGTACAATGCGTAAATCGAAAGTAAAAAAGTAAAATGCAATCATGATGGGTTTAATTTAGCTAATTACTCCGAGAAATTTGTGCTCACTAGAGTAAGTCAATTTTCACTCGTAAATTTAGTGTTGCAGCACAAAGCGTTGCGTGAGGGTGAGTGTGGTGTGGTGATGTATGGAATAAGCCCTCTGAACATGCTTCATGCGATAAAGTGTCATTTCCTTTAATTAGACTGGTTAATGTGTCCTGATTTGCTCATTAAAATGATCTTTTGATTATGTTATTAGTTTTTAAAAATAGTTCTCAGCTACATTAATGTGTTCTTTACGTTCTACTATTAGTTCTTTTAATTTATTTTGAACTTCATTAATATGTTCTTCAAATAAAGTCATGTTGACGAGTAGGACTTGCAAAAATAAATGATACGTTATCAGGTTGATCTTTGTACTGAAACTCAAAAGGTTTCTTTTATTATTTTAGTTTTAGAGATAATTGCAGTCCATCAGTAGAATAAATGGGAAATCACAGCAATTTAAACTTTCAATCAAACACTGTAGACTGACGCTACGCGTCTCTAGTTTGGCTCACGTATGTGTGTTATACTCTCACGTGACTCTGAAAAATATTTCACATTGCATTTCAACGCGCATAAAAATCAGTATGTTTCCATAAAAGTGCTTAACACACCTAATAACCTCCTCTCAGTGCATTTATACAACGATTTTACCCTGTAGATCATTAGCCTGCAAACTTAGCAGGCGCTCACACTAAAAGAAAACTAGTGGAATAGTCAGACTCCCACGAATGGAAGGAATGAGTGAGAAATAAGTGGAAAGATCCGAATTGTTCAATGCGATCCTTGACGTTGGAAGACAACTCGACCTTCTCGCCATTGCACCGTTTCAAAAGCTGCCACAGAGCTCCCTACTTGTTTTAAACACGGAATTGGCTATGCATAGAACGGAAGAAATTTCCAATTATCGTTGCCTATTAAGATTTGATCTGTACTCGTCGGAAATTTTTCAGAGAGCTATATCGCTCATTGCAACTTCCAAGTTTCGTCTCTTCATAACTGGAGTTAGTTAAAACTAGGGTGAAATGTTTGGTGAACACGTTAAAAATTATTGTTGGTTAATTAGTTATCAATAACTGCCTTGAAGTTTTTGAGTAGTCTACTTCCTTTCATGCGAACATAATTCCATGAAAATATCTCTGACATCGCGTTATTTTCAAATTCTTTAGCTTGAATAAAGTTAGGCATCGCACACATCCACGTTATTAACAGCCAAGGCGTTGTTCTTTCTCATTACAATGGCGAACAATATTGAAGAACTTGGAATATAAAGTATTTTTGACTTAAGGTTCAGTTAGTTTTCAATCTAAGACATGCATTACCCTGGAATAATTTCTATTGATCGATTAGTGTTAAGCTTATTATTTTGACATGTGGCTTATGCTGTACATATGTTATGGAACACTAAAATATCCAGCAGTTTATCAAGATAATTTCAAGTTTCTGAATGTTTTTTATTTCAGTTTTGCTGCAGAAATATCACGGACTTAACCCCTCATCAAGAAGGGCCGAACATTCCAGCATTATCTTAATTCCGTCAGAGCTTTCATAACACAGATTTCCCTCTCGGAAGCAGTATCGACGACTTCTGCTCACGTATTATTTGAGGGAATAACACTTAACCTTCAGGAGTCTGCCCTTTCACAACCTATAATGTTTTGCCTCAACGCACCTGTGACTCAATTTTTATTCTGGGCAGGTTTTATTTAATTTTATTGCGCTTGGAACAGCTCCCCACAGCAGTGGCTGTAGAGAGCCAAAGAATGTTCTGGATGTCATTTCGGAGCTCGTAATGGCGTCTTGGGCAACGCAGCTGAAACGTACCTCTGAGGTGAAGGTTCCGTGGTTCTAACCCTTGAATATTTTTCGTTTGTCCTTCGATGCAGGTGTAAGTTACGTTTTTCTTGAAGATTTAAGTTTTGTCAGAGAAGCCTCAGATGCCTTTAACTGAATATTAGAGCACATTTGAACCGTTCTAGGACAGGTACGGAAATAATTAATTGCTGTGTGCTTACTTTACTACATGGCAGATCTTTATTTTATTCTCAACTATGAAAAAATATAATCGCTTACGCACCTAAACAAACAGTGATAACCATTAACCAACATAATATTTCTATAATAGGATGGGTATAGGAACAGCAGAACTCAACGCACATCTTAAGAAATAAACAAGTTTCCTAGATGCTTTCCCACGTCGTATGATTGTCACCAGGTCTAGGGAACCTGAATACATTTTTCTTATAAAAAGTAAAACTACTCGAATTCTCTAGTTGTCATATCGTACCTATGAAGTTTCTTAAATTTCCTTTAGCGCATCGTCCTCTTGCCGTTAAGTTTGCGTAGCCTAAATACTTTTTTCTTTGAAAATATTCTCAGGTCTCAGGACGCCCTACAACAGCGTGGAAAAAATTGAGATCTTTAACTGAGGACTCGCAGAGGTAGGCCTGGGCGCCGCCGATTCGGCCTCCGTCGGCGAAGTTTATCGACCGCGAGAAGAGGTTTTACAGTTGCCCTCCAGCTCCTGCCGAACGTCTTAAATTTGCGCCGGTAATATCGAAAAGCAGTCACGGTTGACAAAGAAATTTCATTGCCGTCGTTTACGGGATGGGAAATGAAAAATGTTGCTGGGACTCAGCCTTCTTTTGTGGGAGGAAGTATGTGAAATAATGGGACCTGGATTGCGACTATTATTTTGTGTACCACTGTCTTTAGGACTCGGAATCAGAGTATGGAATTGAGTGACAAATGCAACACGCTGTGAATGAAGTATGAATTTACAGAGATTCTTTAAGGTATTATAGAATTTTATGGACGAACGAAAAACACATTTACATTTTATCAAGAAATATTTTGATACTTTGTTAACAATTATTCCAAAATATAATGCTTTATCATATTAAAACAGACAATTAGTTATGATGCCTTAATAACTCCATGGGAAGTAGAGACAGTCGGTACTTCAATGATGGCGAAATGAACGCTGCTCTATGCATAACCAACCCTTAGTGAATGGCAGAGAGAAGAATTCAAACTTATTAAGTAATTGAGGCTTACTCTGCCACGCAGTCAGCGGTAAAAGGAACCGCCACCTAAAAATAAACAATCAATTTTGACGAGCTCTTCCATTCAAAATGTTTAACAGGCGAAGTATTTTTCTGTTTTGCATCTCAATATTTTAAAACACGTCATGCCTCATGGAGTAAAAACTAGATATTCAGCAGACGATCGCGTGAGAAAATTATTACTGCGCATCACTAAGGTAAAACACTTTAAAAAATGAATTTTTAATGTTGAAAAATGCTGATATTTTAGGATATTGTTTGTGTCAGTGTTGATCTGATTGAGCTGTGGGTGAATAAGTGTTATTAGATCTGATGACAATTGAGCTTTTCAAGAGTTATAATACCAGCAGCGGAGTGAAACTCTCTAGTTTAATGTTTTCGGCTCTTCTTCGATAATCGACTATCCGGCGGCCAAATCCTGCCCTTGGGAACCTAAATTATCAGCAATTATATGCAGACGCTCGGGCTAATGCGATTGGCTTGGGTGTAAGTGCGGTGTGGGTGATGTTGCTGACGGTTTCCAGGTGTGCGTAAAATTCTTAACTGCAGCTATTTGTTTCGTGCAACTTTTCTCGCGGCGACAATCAACGTTTTTTGGAAAGTTTTTCAAAATCATCACGTTGAGCAAACCTTTACGTTTAGGCCTTCATGACGCAATGCCGCGTTGGGCTCGCAGCGGGGAAGGCAGAGTTCGTCTCCCGGCTGAGGGAAACTGGTTTTCACGGAACATCGGAGTGCTTCCCTCGGAAAAGAAAGCTTTAACTTCACATCCCTCGTGCGTCAGTAGTCATGAAGCATTGAAAACCCAACGATGCACTGTATGTCAACTGTGTTGCAATTACCAAAAAACTATTTATTCTACAGGTCGGGTCGCTGATTCGTTCTGCAGAGCCTTCTCTCTGATCGAGATGGACTCCATGTTCTGTTTTAGTGAGACAATAACCGTATTTATTGTTCTTCTCGTCGACAGATATTCCTTTTTTCAACAGTATACTGAATAAAGTATTCAGTACGATTAGGAACTTTTTACGTAAATTATTCAGAACTCTGGAGTGCGGTGTCTTCATGCGCCGAATATGTGAATGAAAATTTCCAACAGTTTATTCTTCCACTGAAAGTTTAATGGTTCCGTAAAACCACGTGTCATACCAATATCATGAGAGACACATGGCAAACAATTCCCCAAAATGGAATAACTAGTTTCCAATAGTAAAGATAACTCCTTCACGAGCACAATTCAAGCGGATACGAATCATTTTAATTTTATGGGTCATCAAAAAATCCCGTAATTTTAGCGCCCATCGATGTATATGGGCTTGCTTGTTCATAACGTTTGACTTTCTTAGTATTTAAACTAATCATTGCACTAAATCTTCTTCAATGCCTCGTAATTTGAAAGCCTAAAAGCCTGTGTTATCCGCGTTGATCCTTACCCTTAGGAAGTCATTTTCAATTCACGTTAAAATATACAATTTTGGGCTAACACTAATCCTTCAGTGTGCTGCAATGATGGGTGTAAGTCAATTTCAAAAGAATTTCGTATACAAATATTCAACTTTATTGAGTGCTTGTTCAATTTACCTTTTAAATCATTCTTGAACAATCATTTTGAATATTTGCTGAGACAAATAGAGATCTTAAGAATTGCTGCCTGAAAACAAGACTGAGCTGCAAAGGGTTAAACGATCGGTGTGTGAGTGAGTGCACGGCTTCACGAGGAGATGGTTCTTGTTTCAACTCACTTTCCCCCTCGCGACTTGAGCGAAGACGACGGTTTTCCCCTTCGTCATCGGGACCGGCATCCTCACGACGTCTTGTCCAATGACGGACGACGTGGAGGGAAGGCGGGAAAATCCCGAGTGGCCCCAGCATCCATCACATTCAAATGATAAATGGTCCTTGTATCCTGGTCTCAGCACCTTTCATCCATGTCGTGCATAGGTTAGTCATGCGTGTAACTCTCCTGACGAAAGTTACACTTAGATGCGAGGTGATGAAATGGCTACTCGTACGTCTCGTACAACTCTGCAATGAGTATTACACAGCTGTGGCACATCTCGTACAACTCTATATGAGTATTACACAGCTGTGGTACGTCTCGTACAACTCTATATGAGTATTACACAGCTGTGGCACATTCATCTATTTTGAAAAAATTTGAAGCAATTTTTAATCACATTTTTTGCATCACGTATGCAAAGCTGCTTAAAAAGTTTTTTTCGTGCAATATCAATGATCATATTCAGCAGGTAAAACAATGAAAAATGTGAGGGGAAAGATATGCCGGCCAGTCAGCAAGCGTTATTCGTTAGCGCCTCAAGTCTAAATGTAACTCTGACTGGCGCTATGCTGATTGGAGGTATGCACGTCCCATGTTCGTTTAAACTCTTAGTTGTGCGCAGTGTGCATCACAAGGTGAAATTTTCATGAGTTGTGCGCAGTGTGCATCACGAGATGTGATTTCCATTTGCCAAATAACTCACCCTGAGCTCACCAAACTCTAAATTCCCAGGTTCTTCGCCTCATTCAACTCTGAAGCCATTTTGGAAGCATACCCCAAGCATAAAATCAGCAACAGCAGTGAATAAAAACTCTTGAAACTTTCGTTCCAAAAAGCATTTGTCTGTGACTTCCAGAGCCCACTCCCTAGAATCAATATTGTTTATGTATTCCTAGTTTCTATTAACGTGAGCATGTAAAGCATTAATGATATGAAAGATACATTCTGACTCACAGTAAGATTTCTTCCAAATGTCACTGGTAAAATCTTTAAAGTAGAAAGGGTGGATATTATAATTTTTCAGGAACTTTTTTCTCTTAGCCTTTCCAAGCAGATGAATCTTTCCTCATCGCTCACAGTTGAAAGCTTTAACCCCATTATAAGGTGCAAAAAGCGATTCCTTGAGTTGTTAAGGCCACCGATCAATGATCTCTTTAAAAAAACGGAGACAAAGAAAGGGCCGCAACGATTATTAATGCCGGACTCGGAAGATTGTCATGCGAGGCATGGCGTGCGGCACCGTAGAGTCACGCACCAGTTGAAGCCTTCTATGTATGTTCGGGGCCAGCAGCCGTGACCTGCCGTACTGGGCTTAAGTCTATTTTGATAAGAGAGGGTTCTCAGCGAGTGAGTAAGACAAGTCACGAATTCTTTTTCAGTGGTTTATCAAGCAAGTTTAAATTTCAAGGATTATATCGAAGGGAGCATTATTATCGCAGAAGTCATTCATTAATTTTGCAAGGTCATGTGATATCAAAAACAAATCTCCCCGGAAATACAACTAAATGAGGGAATGCGGTTGAGATACCCGGAATGTTAGTGTCCGGTTGCAGAAGGTTGATTTTATGAAGAATTACAGAGCACAAAAATTTTACCACACAATGAAAATAAATTATGCTTTATTGAAGTCCCTAAATTTTGTAACGACTTAAGCTAAAAAGAAGAAGAAATAGTATGTGCAACACAACTGTAAAAAAAAATTCGCAAGTCATTAGAGAAAAATCAAACCGTGTTTCACTCTCCCAACATAACAAACTTGTACAAGCTACTCATAAACAAAATTCAATCAATTGAAGTAAATTGTATTGAGCCCTAAATTAACGGTTCATCAGTCATCGGAGAAGTTCGCTACATGAAGTCCATGTTGCAAGAGCTACAGCTGTAAATTCGGATTTGATTTTAAGGAATTGAAGTTTTTATGAGTTAACATGTAAAAAAGGGATGATTTTTAACACTTATTATAAATGAATATCAGCAAGCCCCCTACGCAACAAAAGCCAATAGTGGGTTAGCCTCAGCTTCATTTCGATGATGTGCTTGCACTACATTTTTTGTGATTCCATCATTGAACCAATTGCGTAATTGAGAATTATAACGAGATGTTAAACTTCAACGACTCTAACCATTCTCCAAAACTCACTCCATTCGTCCCTCATTTCATTTTGAATTCTGTCCGTGCGATACTTGATCTCCGTATTTTAGAATCTTTGTTCATTTTTAAATTCCATCCTCAGATTATTGAATAAGGTCCTTCTCTAAAACTAATCACTGTGCAATAAATTCATTTTTTTTCGGGGTAAGAAGTTATAGGGACTTTGAATTTACACTTTAATTGTATATGTTTTAGAGCACTGTCCTATTTTTATTTTTTAGAGAATTTTATTCTAAAGATTACTCTTTTTCCAGACACTGAAGATGGGGTTTTTAAGATCTGAAACGTCTGTGTTTTAGTGATTTTAATGTTTGTGATCACGTTGGTGCTTCTTTTTATCCCTCATTTCACTCCCGTGAGAGGGTATGCTTGGAGGCGTAAAAATTTGTTAAGTTTTGTTCATGTCATTGCTAGTAGAAGTAAATTCGAAAAAGTTGCAGCTAAAACTGAATGAATGCTTCATTCCTTCGAAAAGATTACTGTAAAGTCGTGTGAAGTTTGGTGAGTTTGAACTTGACAAATATATCTACGACTGTGAGTGCGTTTCAATGGAAACAGAAGCCCGTTTGTAATTCTGACTTTGACTTAAGTGAACACATTGAATACATGTTGAGAATGACTCAATTGAGCACATGCTGTTTCATCACTTATGTTGAAATAATTTTACAGTACATCTCATCACACGTTCAGGATTTACGTTTGAGAGCGATTTGATAATATTTGTATCATTAACATAAGGATACATCAGGAAATTGCTGCAAAAATGTGATTTCAACCGCATGTGATAATGGAAATGTGAGTTCTATTTTTATATGTATCTGAAAGCTGAAAAGATGTGTTCTCAGCCCGTATTCTAATCATCGAAGAAACCAGATGATGAGGGTAAATGAGAAAACAAGCTTGTGAGGGTAAATGAGAAAAGAGGTAAATGAAAAATCAGAAAATGTGAATCGGATTTAATGTAAAACTTCGCATGAATCTCCCTTAATTTAGAAACGAAATTAAACCATTACTGCAGAGAAACTTCTGTATTTGATATCCTCATCAGTCCTGTTGTTCGTGGAGTCGGGGTCGGTATACAGTCCTCTGTAACAAATTATGTGCTAGTGTCAATAGGATATTTTGTGTTAGTTGGAGCATCATTTAAAAGAAATTATTAATTATTCTTGAAACAGAAAATTTTCTATTGTTTATTTTGTGATCGGCATGCACGTCTCTGCTCTAGCAAGGAAGCGGAAGTGGATTCAGAATGATGGAAGACTAACGGGTCTATGATCAAGACATTCCTTTTCCTAGCGTTGCAGTTTTTTGCACTGTCGACAAACCCCTAATGACTAATAAAACACTTCATAGTTTGCCCTGTAATTAGCACTGATAATATTCCTGTTTACAATGTTATCAAAATTGTGAAGAAATGAGGTATATTTTTTTAGTTTTATTGAAAATTCTTTCATTTTGGAAACAAATTTCATATCCCTGAGACAGAAATTAACGTTTTTGATTGAGCATACTTTTTACTAAGAGTACTTTTAATTAACTAAGAGTACTTTTGTCTAAGAGTCTGTGACTAGGAGTACTTTTGTCTAAGAGTCTGTGACTAGGAGTACTTTTGCCTAAGAGTACTTCAAGCTCGGGGCGTTTGAAAGAAAATAGAGCATTTAAACGATTAGTACTTCTCTAACATTTTTTAGGAAGCCCTCACCGTAACTTCAGTACATCTTGCATGCTTTTCCCACTGGTGGCACAGTTGAGCCCTCATTTCGGAGAGATTTGTTTTAACACTTTAGTTGTCGGTTGCCGGGTCGATCGCGGCGCATGATCCGCGGCAAGGAACGGGCTGAAAACCTTCTACCGCTCTCACCACGCATTGATCGCAGCTTGTATCTGAGTTAACTCTAGAGGGCGCATTAGTCCCATGACAGGCAGGCTTCAACTGAACTCGGTTTGCCTAGAGTTCATTGCATTAAATACTGCAGCTCTGAATAGCGCGTAGCGCAAGCAGAAGACATTATTTTTGCCAGCTTTTGAAGTGCAAAAGTCATGTTCTGTGGCGTGTGGCGTATGAACCACTGATGATAAATATTCATTCGAAATAATTCAACGACGTTATATCATGCCTACACTAAAATTCAAACTCTTACTTACCTGCAATCAGGTAAGAGTACTCGTACTCTAACCAGGTAACAATCGTCTTTTAGAACGTACTCCCTACTTGCCTGCAAAAAGGTACGGACTAGTACTCGTACTCTTATCAGGTAAATATGCCCGTTCAGAACGTACTCGTACTCGTAAGGCTTAATGGGCTTAACTCTGCCATCGAAACTGGAATTGCCGCAGGCCTACCCGTGAACCACGCCTCCTGAGCTTCAATGAAGCGTAAAAAATTAGAGGCTAAACTTATCAGTTCAGCATCAAAACGTGGACCTTCGATGACTGAACAGTTCTTCCTCCCCGACAGAAGCATGAGAGTAATGAGGTAACAATCCAAAAAACATTCCCAGTGACAAAGCATGTCTCCATAAATACCATCTTAATCAAAAGAATGGTGACGACGGTATGGTTTATTGATTTAATTAAGGCCAGCAGTCAATTATCCCTGAAAGAACGAAGGAACTGCTAATTTTATTTAGCGTACGATTTAAAATGGATGTAATCATTACGTCAACAACGGCTTCACTGTTCTCATTTTTCACTGTATCAAATATCCCGAGCTCCTAGAAACAAACACTAATGGAATATCGATATCCTTGCCGTCCTAGCTCCGTGCTGAGCTCGACACGTGTCATGACCCATTTGAGTCATGACACGAGTACTGCAGAGTCGTGACACGAGTCATGACCCATTTGAGTCATGACACGAGTACTGCAGAGTCGTGACACGAGTCATGACCCATTTGAGTAAGTTTCTCTTCAGTAACGGAGTAGGCGACGGTGTTTGTACTGTTCATTGATTCTATTGACTACAGGAGCAAACAGTCTGAGAATGTTCATCATTTCCAACCATTGCTTCCTAAGATAAGCTAGCATCAACATCCAGGTAGGCATTGTATATCAATAACTTCCTTTCCGGCGTGGAGAGTAAAAACTTAAAATGCTACTTCAGTTCGAAGGAACTCTGACGGAACTGTAGCTGTATTTGGCCAATTTCAATGTAATTAATATTCTATCAGATCCACTTCCACATCATTTCATTCGTAACCCGTTATTAGCGTCAAATTGTCATAAAAGATAAATAATTCTAATTGGTAACATTTGGTGCATCCGATAGGAGCAAGGTTGATAAAAAAGAATCGATTTGCTCTCTGTAAAATTACTGTCAAAAATTGCCACGAACCTTCAATTTCAGAGAACCGAGTATTTTCACAGCATGAATCAGAATGAAAAAAACAAAACTCGTATTAATTTTTTATGAACTGGACGTCCAGATCATATCGATCATTTTTATTCCACTTGGTTTATATCAATAGGAGTAAACAGCTTACGGTATTTGAAGCAAAATCAACTAACGATGCATGTTGTTGTTGGTCTGCCTTTCCTTAAAAATTTCTGACTGAAAGCAGTGGGTCGTAAAAAAAAACAGAATGCGGGGAGTAGATGGGAATAACAGAGCTACGGCGAACGCTACCTGCGCGTAGCCCTCTTTATATTGATCAGGCGCATCCACCTGATCTCCCCAAAGATAACTTTGAAAGATCCTGGCCCGTTTGTTCACAAGTTGTGCATCCAAAGCGGGGTCCTGAGCGAGCAAATAGGACAAGGTGAAATATGAAAAGAAGAGAGAATGATATGAAGGTAACTCCAACGCATACATGAATGTTTCAACTTTTAATTGAATGTAAACTGACTATTTACATACGACTTCTATTAAATTAGACAATATTCAAATGGTGCATTTACATATGTCAGTTTTGACGTATTACCAATTTGCAACTTTAAACATTGTTGTCTGTTGTACAAAAAGAAAATACGTGGTGTAACATATTGTGTTTCAATGATGTCTTACATTGTTGCTAAGTTGCACTCATGCAATAAAATTCTCATGTTGTATCGATGTGGAATGATGTTGGTTTCTGAAACGATAGAGTTTCTGTGAGCAATTATAGTAACGAAAACGGCGTTGCAAGTTTTCTTCATTTAGTTATTGTTTTTTTCGCTTCCATGCGCCGTCTAAACACACAGCCTCTCGAAACTTCAAGCCATCGCTTGAATGAAAAAAATGTCTTTTTTATCTCATATGCGCCACTTGAACACACAGCCTCGAAAAGCTTCAAGCCATCGCTTGAATGAGAAAATTGATTTTTTTATCTTTCATGCGCCACGTGAACACACAGCCTCTCGAAACTTCATCCCATCGCTTAGATGAGAAAAGAATGACGGAACGTCACAAACAACAACCGGTTCCGTCTCTTCATGCCATGACCCATCACGTACAGCGGTTCGTTACATTAAAATAAGCGCAAAGACTGCAGCGCGGGGTGTTGATTGCGATGCGCAGCTGGACAGCGGGTCAAATAAGGCTGCGTTTCAGGCACTGATGGACGACAACCAGTCATGCATGGTGAGGACCAGAGGTCGGGAACTTTTTTGGCTGAGAGAGTCATGTAAATTAAACATTTTTAGCTCGTGTGCTAGGATGGGACCCATTGGAAGATCTTTTGCCCGTAGAAATACTCACGGTCACTAAAAACGATTTGATTTTATTTCCCCGCTGGCCGTGTTATACGAGGTACGAGGACAATCTGAGGATATGTCGTTTTCAGATCACCACACGCTTAAATCATCTGTTGTATTATTATTATTATTTTATTTCAGATAATCCATTTCAATTTAGATGTTAACCCAGGAAAGAGAAGACACGCTGTCGTAGTCGCTATAACTGCAACTACTGTATGATGGTTCCAGGAGTTGTTATAAGCAAAAATCATGTCATGCCGCCTTACATTTTTCCATAAGGTCGTAGGGTAAATACTGCTGCATAAATTGACGTCCAAAATCGGTTGTTATGTTGTATTAGTAGTTTTAAAAATAGGGTTACTAGTGTATAAAATTAGACGTTTATATTATGCATGTAGCCATGTTCTTAGCAGGCTATGTCTGTGTTTGTGCATCGGAATGCGAGAGGCGTGTGAGACGCTGCAGGCATTTCAAGCGTAGGCGTCGCACTCCTTAGTTCAAGTGAAGTTAATTACACAACGTCGAGCGTAGACTGCAACTTGATCTAGGAAAATTCCAGGAATGTGTACAATGCAGGCGACACTGGTAACGGTCCCCACCGCAAGCCCGAACGTAGGGGTGGGAACGCATCTCGCAGCATGGCACAAGACTTGGGACACGCTGCAGTTTGGAGAATAGAGACGAGTGTGAGAGGGGCAGAGCTAGAGTTCGGTTGGTCATCGG
>VOMN01029590.1:0-21346 GCA_014899125.1 Orchestia grillus
CTGCCTAGAAATACAGGGTAAATATATTGTACATAACAATATCATACAATTGAAATAAGCTAAAACCATATATTCAAGTCTTATTTTTATAGTGGAAATTTTAGCATTCTGTTAACCCTCTATAGACCAGTGGTACAATATTGGTCCTTCAGAAAGCTACGTCTAGTTTTACATACGTGACTAACTTCTGTGTTATTGTAAATATACGGGAAAGTGCAGACAAGTTTTCGTACAAAGTTAGCTGCAGTCTCGTTGCGCAGTTGTCTGGTTGGCATGAGAGGGGCGGAATTGGACTTGCCATGAGGCGGTTGGGATCCCGAGGGCCCCTCTCATGCGTGAAAGAGGGCTTACCGGGGTCTTCTTTTTTTTGGATATTTGCAAGAAGGGCAGAAGGTTTGTATTGGTACGCGCCAAGTTGGGGTCTCAGTTTGAAGTACCGGTGACGCTCTTAGGCTGAGAAGGTCTAAGTCGCGGGCTAGGCTTGAATGATCAGAAGAAGATGGGAGGTAGCAGGGGAAAGTTTCCTGCTCCGTATCGTCGCTATCAGATACAGAAACGCCTGAGTTTCTGGCAGTCGACTTGCACAGGTTGAGAATTGTGAAGTGAGCTGCACTCTTCCCTGGCTATGAGACGGTTCCCCACTCCGTCAGAAGGCTAGCTATGGGTGTCGTGCGGGAAGCCCCGGTGCACAAAATAACTAAGATTGGTTTACTCATAATAGGCTTGATGTCCTTCAATGGGCGAGCCAGTCACCGCTACTAAATCCCATTCAAAATTTATGGAAAACTTCGAAATTGAGAGTTCATGCAAGAGACCCAAAAATTATCAAGGAGTTGAAAGTTTTTCAGGAAGAATGGCTGTAACTGCCGACACGTTTATGCAAGAAATTCGTAGAAAAGTATGGGAAATGACTGGAGGCTGTTGAACAGAGTTGAGGCTAAGCTACTAAATATTAACAATCGGTGTTAATACTTTTGCACGTGGCTTTTTATCTTTGGGAATAAATCAATTTTCTAGGAATCGTTTTTCAATTTCCTCCTATGTTTAGATAGACCTGTGAGGAAGTTGAAAGAATTTTATTCTTGTATTACCTTGAAAGCTCTATTTGGAGACTGAAGCTTAAACTCCAACTTGAACCTCAATGTTTGAGGATGAACGGCAAGTTAAACCTTAGGTGAAGGTAATTAAAGAACTTTCGAATGGCTGCACGATCTTCCAAGGCGACCTCGGTCTTCTACGGGTAGAGAAAAAATCAATGTTTTTTTTATTGACGGTGCTACATCTGCATTGAATATTCGATGGTTTCTTTAAAATTTATCTTCTATTTTTCATGATAAGAAAGCTCAATGCGTCAAATACCTTAACTAGCTACTGTATTCGAGTGTCCGCGCACAGGATGTAGCAGATGGGGAGCAAATGTTGCAGCTGTACGAAGTGGGCGACCTCTCCAGAGACGCCTCATGCCCGTGAAAATAAAGATAATTTTTGAACACCAGTTTATAAAATTATGAAGGGCAAAAACCAATCTATAAAATTATGAAGGATAGAAGTCAATTCCTAACGATCGTTTTTTAACTCGGCCCTGTGTGTGTGTGCAGGTGACGTTCGAGGTGAAGGAGGTGCGGGTGCTGGGGGCGCAGGCCACCACCGCCGTGGGGCAGAACGAGGCCCTCTTTAGCGGCGGCGGCGCCTTCAGGAACATCTTCGGCAGGGGCGAGTACTGCAACGCCAGCTACTCGAAGGGCACCAAGAAAACTTCTTCTTTCGGCGTCAACTTCGTCAAGCCTCTGCACGACGACCTCAAAACCAAGTGCGTCGCTCGTGTCGTTGCTGCGTCCGTCCGTGACGCAGCTAGAGGGGGCTTTGGTGAGGGCACCAAAAAGAATCTATAATAACTCCTGAAATAATCGAAGGATTTTGAAGAATTGAAGAGCAACAGAATCCTGAGACTTGCAAGTTTTATTTTAATTACAATTTGAAGACTTCATCCTCCATATGCGAGGGCTGTTCATTACAGCACTTGTGAATTTTGGTCCAATTCACAGAGATTCTACCTCGATGGGTGCCTTGAGTTGGTGTAGATCTGTGGCATATTACGGTTATCTCTTCCCTTTAGGTATCCCCTGAGGATAGTGATATTAAATAAAATTGGTATGTCTCAGAATGTCATAGATGTTCAGTTTGTCGAAATGCATTCGATATAATAAAAGTTGGTGAAGATTCTTTCTGGTCGTGCCATTAAATATTACTGTACCCACTCTACTGGACTCGGCTGTAACATGACGAAGCATTTTGGGCCCCGAAGTGCCTAAAATACTTATGAACGCTGCTAGTTTCACTTGGGTGATCCTGCTTTTGGGCAATACTTTGGAGGACTTTTCTCAAAGTTGCACGAGGGACTGTCAGAAAATAATTTCACGCTGTACTAATGCGCCCAATAAACAATATGTTAGTATCTACCGTGTAAATAATGTTCTAGTATCGTCATTGTCGCCCTGTTGTGGACCAAGCGGCCCGACACAGCATACAGGTGCAGTTTGGTCATATCTTTCGCCCCTGCACACTGGACCTAGGACCCGTGACTCGCTCCCACACACTTTGTTGGCCCGTCAGGTGTGTGTGTGAGACGCACTTCACGACGGTACCCATGTCTGCCGCCCTAACTCCACGTGTGCCACCCTAACTCCAGGAGTGCCGCGTGTCGCGCTAGCAGCTGCAGGAGGTCACGGGCACTAGAGGCTGGTTTCCCTTGTCGAGTTGCTGGCTTGGTCGTTGGTTGTCTCTTTTTTTCTTGCCCTTTTCTCTTATCCTTGTCTTCCTGTTTTCCCACCCTCTCGTTTTGCCTCCTATTTTGTTGCTGCCCCTTTTTTGCCTCCCTTTTTCTGTTGCCTCACCCTCTATTTCTGTTTTTCCGCTCTCCCTTTCTTTATCTCGTCCCCTATTTATTTCTTTTTCCGGCTAACCCGCCTACCGCCCTCTCCCAGACCAATCACAATTTCCATCCATGTGACGTGTTTACATCCAGCGCACAGACGCGCCCACAGCCTCTCCCCTGCACCCACGCCCAACAGCGCGCCAGACAACCACGTCTGCCCCATAGCTTCACTGATGTCTTCTCTCCCACGGCAGGCTGACAGCGAACATCTACCAGGGCTACCTGGAGGCGGGCTGGTCGGGCTACAAGGAGGTAGACAGAGGAGCTGCTCTCGGCCTCGACTTCTGCACCGCCCCTCATGTCAGTCTTGATATAGACACCCCCTGCTCTCCCTGCCTCTTTTTTTGGCGTTTGTGACCATGTTAGGGCTAACATTCTTAAGCGGAGGATTGTTGTTTTCGTTTAGGCTGAATGGTGGTTGCATTAATGCAAACTATTGCATATAAAATAGCTCCTTAGCTATGGGTAGGCCTTCAGGACTGCTATCCTTCGTGCCCACTTCATTTTTTCAATATTCACGACTTTTTCGCTGTATTTTCTTTGTCTTATCTTCCTCATCAATCAGAATTTGCTGTTCAAGTGCAGTGGATCCTGTGTGGGAATACACCTTGTGTATATAGTCCATACTGAATTGTTCTTCTCTTCGCTCTCTTTGGATGCCATTCCATGTAGATATGGAACTTTAATATGACTTATAAACTAATCTAATCCAAACTAGGTGACGTGGAACTGTCGAGATCAGTTTCATGAAAATGGCGCGTCATGCGCCGGCGATTTCCATGGCTGATTTTAGTCACGCGTCACTGGTGAGCGGTTCCGATGACTGAGAAGATCAGTCCCACACTGCTAAATGATTGAAATTTGGGACTGATATGAGACGTATTTTATTGCCGAGGAGCTCCCGTATTGCGCGATGTAAGCCTGTTTTGCTGCCATGTCTGTGATGCCCCGCCATGGCTGTGGTGTTGCTGCAGCAGCTCTCCATCACCCATCTTTCCCATCAACCAGGGGGTACTTTAAACCTAATGTTCTTTGTTCATGGTAACATTATTTAAAAATGAGCCCATAAATCTCTTTTAATAAATAACTATCAACAATAAATTGCAGGCCCTTCTGTCTGCAGTGAGCATTTAACCCTATCTCTCATTCATTAAGGGCGTAGGATAGGCAGTAGGGTTGGGTAAGTTAGGTTTGTCTATCCTATGCTGTGGAGACTGGCGATCCCAGGAGAGCACTGTTAGCTTACCTTAGCTATACATAGGCCTTCGGGACTTGTATCGTTCGTGCCCACAGTGTTTTTTTTAATTTTCATACCTTCTTTCCTATCTCATCTTTGTATTTTCTTCATCTTCATTCGTAACTTGCTGTTTCTGTGAGCAGGGAATCCGGTGTGGGAACACACCTGTGCGTAGATTCCACGTTTGCTATAATCCATACTAGATGGACCTTTCTTAACTTTGCTCTCTGAGCATCACACTGAATGTGAAGAGAAAGCTTTAAATTAAGGAATATAATAATAATGATTCATTCGTTAGGCATGAAGTGTGAACCCCTTGGCTTAGCTGTGGCAGCTGGGGCTGTGAGGAGTGTCCATCTCGATGACAGGCAATTGATCTAATTATTGATCTCTGATCAATAGGCAATTGATCTCTGTCACAAACCTAAAGATATTAAGAATATCAGAATTAAAACCTATTTCTAAGCGTCTATAACGCTCGACCACTTTGAAATGCATCCGAACCTCAACGACTCCTGAGCCTTGTACCAAAATTTTGTGTTTTCGGTGCGAGATGGGCTGGAGATGCTGAAACACCAGTTACCAGCGGCCTGCTTCTATTGCTGCTGCTGCCCTGCAGCTCCGTCGGTTACATTGGGGATAGATTCACCTTCTTACCCCTTGAGTGGCTATAAACTTTGAGGAGGTGCGACGGTGTTGCAAAATTTTCCCAAGCACACAAGTGTAAAGAAAGACGTAAAAAAGAATTTGGAAGTCACTGTTTTAAAGTCACGTTGCGTGAGGATGCACTTGGCTTTTCCCGCCGAGTCTACAGTGGGCTTGGAAATAATTTAGGCAGTGAAGAGTAAACCTTTTATGTCATAGATTATTTGAAGCTGTGGCATTGTGTCCCCAGAAGCGTTGACAGGAGACTTTCGTTCCAGCTGAGCCACAAAGTGACAGCGGAGGCGGCGTGGCGCCACCTCACCTGCCTGTCCAAGACGGCTGCGTTTGGAGTGCGGGAACACAGCGGCCACTCCCTCAAGACCGCCCTCAAGTACCAGCTCGACTACGACACCAGAGACCAGCACATCTTCCCCACGCGGGGCCAGCTCTTTAGGTTCCAGGTGCGCTAAGTTCTGGTGCTCCTGACGCACTCGAGAGAAAAGAATGGAAACTTAATTCCAACAGAGTTGACGTAATGAGGGGTATTTACCTTTTTTCCTCTTCATTCGTAACTACTTGCTATTTCTATGCGCGGGGAATCCTGTGTGGGAACTTGCCTTTGTATACTGTAGATTCCCTGTTCCGTAGTCATTAAATAATTCCTTCTGTTCGCACTCTCTGGCTCACATTTCATGTGGATAGGGAGCTTTAAGCCAGCATATAATCTTGTATGAAGTGACGTTGGGAGTATGTACCATAACCTCAGTGGTGCGTCTCTACACTTCCTCCGTCCCTTTTTTCTATGTTTGGGCACTTGTATCTGTGATACGTCTGGTCCTTCAGCTCATTGTTTTTAATTACCCACAACTGGTGATCCCCTGTGGAGGTGCAGTACCCCCACAACTGGTGCTGCCGTGTGGAAATGCAGTGCCCCCACAGTTGGTGCTGCCATGTAGAGGTGCAGTACCACACAACTGGTGCTGCCGTGTTGAGGTGCAGTGCCCTTACAGTTGGTGCTGCCATGTAGAGCTGCAGTGCCCCACAGTTGGTGCTGCCGTGTGGAGGTGCAGTGCCCCCACNGTGCCCCACAGTTGGTGCTGCTGTGTGGAGGTGCAGTGCCCCACAGCTGACGCTCTGGTGTTGTGTGCAGACAGAAGCTGCGGGCTACGGCGGCAGCGTGGGCTTCTCTAAGAACGAGGTCACCCTCCAGGCCAACCAGGAGCTACCTCTTGATGTGGTGAGATTTAGACGGGTGTGGTGAGGTGACTGGTGTGGTGAAGTGACTGGTGTGGTGAAGTGACTGGTGTGGTGTCGAAATCCTATGTTGTTGATGGATATTTTCTACCCAATCGATGCTAATATACTTTTAGCGACGTTTTTTTACTAATCAGTAAATTACCTGCTGGTTTCCACAAAGTACGGAAACGACTCGTGAAACTCTTCGACAGCTGCCACCTGAGACGCAAGTCTCAGTCACAAACGAGAATCGAGGGTTGGCATGGATGACAGAAGGCTATTGGCTGAGGGCCTCACCTCATTTGAGCCTGCGAGGCCGCACTGAGGAGGCCTCCTCAGCACGGGCCTCCCTCGCACTGAGGAGGCCTCCTCAGCACGGGCCTCCCTCGCACTGAGGAGTGCTGTGTTGCCGGGCTGGCCTCCCCCGCACCCGAGTGGACTAGACGCGCTCCCTTCTCTTCATGCCAACGTTCCTGTTCAATAATACAGGGCAATTGGGACCGATTTGACGGCCCTCAGTTTACTGGAAAAGACACGAGATAAAGATCCCACTTAATTACAGACACAACCCCGCAAATGGGAGAATAAATCAGATGGGCACCATCAATAGGGGTACGTTGTAGGCGACACTTGCCTCTCGTGAAAAGATCGATGTCGTTGTCCAGATCGAGGATCTCCGGATACCAGGGGCAGGATTTAGTGGTCAGCGGCGAGTGGATACCCATACGTATCCACTCGGTCAATTTTCATCACTTTCTTTTCAATCTATTCATTGTCTTCATTCCTCTTCATTTTTAACTTGCGGTTTCGATGCTTAGAGGATCATGTGTGGGAACACACCTTGTGCATGGATTTCCTGTTCTCTATAGTCCATGCTAAATAGACCCTTCTCTTTGATCTCTTTGGATCACATTCATGTGGATAAGGAGCTTTAAACTATGTCTATAATAATAACCAAAATAATAATAATGTTAATTCATTGTGACATATTTGACTTTATTGTTGTATCGTTAGTTCCATTTATAATTTCTATTATTTAGTTATGAATTTTATTTAATTGTGATGCCTTTATTAAATGATGGCATGACATTTTCCATTGTGATATCTATTGTAGTATCTTGAATGAAATCGTGACTTTTTTAGCCTGTGGATATGTAAACTTGCGCTTCACCTCATCAGTTGTGCGGTGCGGTAAGTTCTCAGGTCAAAATAGGGAGTATATACTTGAGAACGCCTCGTGTGGTGCAGGTGGCGCAGGTGAGCCTGAGCGGAGGCTTCATGGCGCCCCTCAACTCCAGGGGCCACACCATCGCCGACCGCTTCTTCATGGGGGGTCCCATGACCTTCAGGGGCTTCCAGATGGGGGGCGTGGGGCCCCACAGTGAGAAGTGCGCTCTCGGCGCCCAGGTCTGTCCTCTGCCTTCGAATTTGGTTGTTCTCTTGTTCATATTCTGTGTTGCTATTTGTTCATTTATTTATATGATGTGTTTGTATGCTTAGCGGGATGCTCATAGTTATTTGCCGTTGACGCTCGCATCAACTGACTAAAAGAGGGAGATTTTTTCTGATGATTTTGGACCTATAGGCAACGTCGCACATTACCTTTAAAACTTGAAGCGCTCACCTGTGGAAATGAGAGATCCAACTCAAATATTTGGTATCCAATACTGGGATTGACGAATCAGCGATAGTTAACAGCGATCAACAATGTGTTGAAAAAGTTGGGGGTGCTCTGAGACCCCAGTAGTTCTAGAGGCCGCTGGTCCAAGCTCCGGTGATGCCGGCTCCGACCATGCTTGTGTCATGTGTGCGTCATTTCAAAGAGAAAATACAGCAGAAGAAATAAAAATCTACTGTGGAGGTTCGGGTGAAATGTTTTTCAATGTATTTTTATCATCCTCAATGTTAAATAACGTTTACAACTTGTTGAAATTCATTTCGTTTTCATTATTTGATTATGAAGAAAATCTCTTGTGCACTAGTAGTTCAGCAATGATGCATTGTTAATATGTTGCTTTCGCAACATCAGCTTATGATGAATTTTCATTGAGGTAAATTTTACACATTTGAGAAAGGATGAAACACCGTTATCGTCGCAAGAAATGATGTCTTTATCAATGCATAAAAGTTATGTGTATATGACCTGGTGACACTTGGCTAGATTGATGCTATTTTAGTTGATGGCTGGGACCACATTGCAGAGCTACTGGCTGGGCAGCGCCCACCTGTACGCCCCCCTGCCCCTGCTGGAGCGCGGGCCCTTTTTGGAGCGCTTCAGGCTGCACGGCTGGACCAGCATGGGCACGTGTGGCGACCTGCTCAGGGGTGAGCTGCTGCTGGGGACTGGGCGAGTTGTGCGCTATTGGTCTGGTGGCTGTCTGGGGGTGACCGAGGGAACAGTCTGTGAGTAGTGGGAGGGAAAATTCGACAGATTTCGGAGAGAACAGTCTGCAGGCGACTGAGGCAACCGTCTTTTCCAGCTTCCAGACCTGTCTGTCCGAGCGCTAAACTCTCGCCCATCTTTAACCTTCATGAACGTCCGTCTCTAACCTCGAGCCGTTTTATGTTTCTATCAATTGTTCGGTGTATGTGCGCCTCCCATCCTTTTCCCTGTCCCCAACCCGCACTGCCCTCTGTATCAC
The DNA here is from genome assembly GCA_014899125.1 of Orchestia grillus. Lineage (NCBI taxonomy): Eukaryota > Metazoa > Arthropoda > Malacostraca > Amphipoda > Talitridae > Orchestia > Orchestia grillus. The sequence goes on from VOMN01029590.1 coordinate 8,696, forward strand.
CCACTCGTCCCCCAGCACAGGGTTTCCTCCCCCTTCGAATGCTGAGAACGCGAAAATCAAGATTTTCCGTGTAGAATGCGTAGTGGAAAACTTTTGAACTTCTGCAACTCTTGAGTTTTGGGCTTCGAAATTTGTGTAATTCGGTACGAGATAGGCACCAGTTCCTGTGCGATCCTGATCCAAAATTCTGAAGCACCAGTTATCATTGATTTACTACTACGCCTCCTCCCCCTCCCCACCCCAAAGTGTAACCCCCCGCTTGGTGCCCCAGGCCCGGACGCCATGAGGGACCCTGCGCAGGCTGTGCGGATGAGCCTGGGCGCCGGAGTGGCCCTCAACCTGGCGGGGATGGCACGTGTCGAGCTCAACTACTGCGTGCCTGTGAAGCACCAGCCCTGGGACAAGCCGCAGCCTGGACTGCAGTTCGGGGTCGCCGCCGATATCCTCTAGCGCTCAGGTTCCCTTTTAGCAGCTTCTGGAGTTTTATTTCTCAATCAGTCCTGTCGCTTATTTGCACCTTTTATCATATCTGATACAGTTCCTTAAAATAATTGTTTTTCTTCAACATTCTAAAAAATTGGTGCAATTGCGAGTTAAATGGGACTGAATATCGGTGGCATTTGTTCTATCCGTTTGCTCGGCCTTAGTTACCTAGTTTCCGTGCAGATCTTGTCCCTGTCTGGCTTCATCTAGCCTGTTCAGCCCTCGATGACCTCCACACGTTTCCTCTCCTGTCACACACGTTTCCTCTCCTGTCACACACGTTTTTGTAGGATCGCTCACTGTCTCCGCTTAGTAATGAACACACGATTAGCGTCGTATTAGTTGACCTAAATTCACTCGACTGAATGCCTTCAGTAAAGGCGGCTTTTGCCTATCCTCGAATCTCTAGTGACGAAATGGTTTCGAATGGAAGTTCAATTAAGATCTATTACTAAAGAAGTGAGAGTCTTCATTTGTCTCTACGTATCTTGTATATGAGAGAAATTGAGGCAGGAAGCAATGAAGTCAAGGCCGTGGATTTAAGTAGTTGGCAAAATGTTTTTGTCTTTTTGACTCAGGTGTTGAAAATGCAAGCTAACGTTGCTCCTTATTTTTAAACGAATTTGTTGTGTAAATAAAACTTGGTATTGCAGACGAACTTGTGTAGTAAGAAATTATTTTGTAGATTTTGGGGTTTTTCGACTGAAATGAACGTTTCGAGGGAAGGTTTTCAATCTAAGACCTCACATCTTGAGTGTGCAAGTGCTACAATAACGCAGTAGGAACTATCTTACAGCTACTAGATATTGGAATGCAATTTTCATATTTTAACCATGTATTTACAAAATTTCAAATTCTTAATAGGACTGAAATATCAGTATGAGCACCCAGTTGACTTGCGACTGAAGGATAAACATGGATTTTGTCTCGTGTTCAGTGCGGCCTATGATGCAAGAGAGTACGTGTGTGGCGATGATAGATGGATGGAGGTGAATAACTTTCAAAGGCAGACCTCCATGTAGCGATAAATTTATACCAAACATGGTTGTGTAAATAATGGCCTGTATTGTGACATCCTTCATTAGAACTGTTATGGACAAGTAGACGAGCTGAAGAGTACTGCTTGCATGCGTGGGCCTCCATGGTCGTACTGCAGGTGCTATGGTGCTCGACCGGCCGTGGTGCCGTGCCTGCAGTTGATGCGACTCGCTCATTTCTGTGGTCAGCGAGCCATGGCTGGGGGGAGGTCCATCAATCAGTGCCCTCGCTGATGCCCACCGCGGGTTGATTGTGTGGAAATGGGTACCTTACCTTCATATTCAACTCTGAAGTAGTCGGTGCTTTTGAATTTACTAATAATCTTGCCATGTGCGTAAACTCATCAAATTTTGGTTATATTTAGATAGAAGTATTGGTGATATTGTTGATATTTTTTAAAACTTGAGTCACTATTGCTATGCGTTCTTTCGATGATAGAACTTTTTATAAATTCTTTTTATTCATGTTGGGAATGTATTCTTACTAGCGGGTCACAATTTCACTGCCATATCGATTAGGTCCGTTAAATACTGAACTTTGTAGCTCGTGGAGCCATTTTCTAATATGAATGCCGTGCGGTTGAGCTCTAAATGCGTCTTATTGATTGGTAAGTTTGGAAATTTTGCCGTTTTTTGCGATGCTGCAACAGTTACATCTTACTTGACTTCAATGAAACCAAGCGTCGCGGCCCCCCGGAGTTGATGTAACTGTTCGTGCGTGACGCATCATGAAGTCCTGGTGACGTTCTAATTGGTCACGCTCAGTGGTCCTGCCTATTGGCCTGTGGCTGACTGCTTTATTTAAGGGTTATGGATTATTGAAATGTTTTGTTTTAAGTTAAAATTAGGAACATTTCTTTTATGTACGTAAACTTTTTCTTTAGCTTTGTTTTGTTTATGAAAAGATGTCTCGTAATCTGTTGCGCCAAAGAAAATTCAAGTGCCAATTATGTTGAAAGATTCCGTAGCGCAAAAAAAATTGACTCATTTTTAACAAGGATCAACTTGAATTATGGTCGATTTTTTCTCACATGCTTTTTGAAACTTATTCACCATCAGAATATATTGAGAAATCGAGACCGTTAAATTAGTCATTTTTGAAATTCTAGTTCGCAGCTGTAATTTTAACAATAACGGACCTAGTAGTAACATTAGACGTATATTTGTTTTGCCTTGGTTTCAGCCGGAGTGCCCACTTCTTCCATCTCCCCACGCTGTGCAGCTGGCAATGATGCACCTGCACGTCGTGCAGTCTGGTATCAACGCTGCGTATTTGCATTGCCACGAAGGTGTACTATTGTGGAAGTGTAATTCGTATGGTTACCAATTTGTTAATGATTCAAACGGGATATTTACCAATCGAGTCGTCTATATTATCGTGTCCAAGACCCGTTTCCCGTCCGACCTAAACGTCAGGTTTCCTGTTGTTACGCCGCCTAATTCGATCCGTGAACCGAGCGCGGCACGCACAATCGGTAGCAAATTACTCGATCTCTTTAGTCAGTTGTGGACGTCATGCGTATACCTAAATTTTCAGGTTTGAGACTAACGCTTAGGTTAAATTTTGTTGCCCAATGTTGCTGTGCAGTTACACATTTTATGTTATCTATTCAGTATATATAATGTGCATCTAACGTGTTTGACTGGGGTGTAACTTAACTTTGTTGGGACTCTTAAACATATTTTCTGTTAAGGTGTACTTTGGTCTAATTTTTTATGTTCTAAATATTGTATATAAGTTTACAGCAGGCATTCTGTGAAGGAATTGTCAAATGTCAAGGCAAGTTGAGGTGTAAGGAAGGCCTTAAAAATAAGTCGTGCTGCTTGACGGCCTGCTATGTAATGTACAGTAGGACATGGAATTGAAAGCGAAGAAACTTTGTGCATTTTTATTTCCATTTGAAATATTTCACTTCCGTCCCCACAACTTGGCTCAGTAAGCACCGCTGAAAGACGAACTAAAACTGCATCTGTAACTACCCGCTTTCATGGCAAGTAGTAGAAGTTTAAAGCAGGTTTTCTTGAGACAAACGTAATGAAGATCCGAAGCCTAAAGAAAACAATTCGTATAAGGCGCGTAACTTTACACGCCACTGCTGCAACAAATCAGCTTGATCCTTTCTTTTAGTGTACAATCCCTTGCTTAAATTCAATGCGAGGCCAATGCTTACATTTTTCAAACTCAAAAGTGTATACAATTGTGAATATCGCTTTTGGCAAACATAGGAAGTGCCCCGCCTGTACTAATCCTAATCACGCGAGGCAACAAGCTTGTCTGGAAGACCTGACATGGTTTGAGACGGATATTTGGGGTTGTCCGAATGTTCATGGTTACAGAAAAACAGGAAAATTTGAAAAAACGTAAGAAAATGATTGATCCCACACTTTATCGGCAGGGATCGAACCATTACAATCTACATTTTTATACAGAGACCAATCCAAATAATGATTGAAAATAACATTCTGCAGATGTGCTGTATGTGGCTGCGCATTTCAAAAGTTCCCATTTTTGCGTCTCCCGGTTCACCCGCGACAAAACAAACGCAAAATGAAACTTTTTCAAGCAGAGTCTCCGCAAAAACAGCGTCACAAAATATCCCAAGGTCACTTCTAAATGCCCAGCCAACGGCGACCCAAACAAAATTAGAAGCAAGAGTGGCAACCAGCGCCACGTAGTCCCGTTATCGAGACCCCAGCCCGCCCTCTCGGTCTTCATAACACTGTCCATAGTTAAACTCCTTATTTGTTTACAAAGGGCGAATATCTACTCAATAAATTGATAGTTTGCAAACACCCTAAACAAAGTAATATAACTCGGCTATTCAGCGTGAAGAAGCAATACAGGGTGCGAAAGTAATTAAAACTTCGCGGACCTACTAAAAGCAAGTCACATTTCACTGCTTGGAAACCCTCGAAAAATACATTATGCTACAAGTGGCCTGCAGCTTGCAAATCAAGTGAATATAATGAAAATTGAATCTCTTGCGTCGGATTGAAAGAAGCCGGAATAAGACATATTTGGCAACCGAACCTGCAAGACATTTTCATAATCATTTATAGCATTTTTTCCAATTGTCAAGAGATTATGTGATCAGTGCCTTAACCGAAAATTATGTCCGTTAAGATATGTACCAATTTTTTTTTCAGAGCAGTTTCCGGATATAGTGAAGTAAATTTAAAGTAAGAGTCAAAAAGTTACAGAATATATTCCGTAAAAAAGATACAAGGCGCCGCGAGCTGGACACGCCGATGAGCCAGGTCCTTCATTTTACAGATGATGCTATCGCACACTCCCTTATACGAGTGTTTTGGTGGGTAGGTGGCAGAGCTGGGCAGCGCTACTTTGAAATGTAGCGGCCGACATTTCAAAGTAGCGCTGCCCACCTCTGCCTATGGTATTCCTACGGGCACAGCGGCCGCTACATTTCATGAAATGTAGCGGCCGCTACATTTCAAAGTTGCGCTGCCCACCTCAGGTAGGTGGTCGGCGAGGCCAAAGCTCTCGAAACCTAGGGTTAAAAGGTCGAATGCAAATGTGAAGACTCTTAGTAGAAAACTTTAGACGCGTTTTCTGTCATTTGAAAAAAATGGCGCATCGGCGTGTTCAGCTCGGAGGGTTTTATATAACGTCAGTGATATTGACTCTACAAAGGCTAAATTTCGGATTTCGCGCCCGGTTTTACATGAGCACGGCTGACACTTCGAACAGCGTTTCCGGGTTTGATTCAAATATAGCAAGATTCGAGTCATTAAATTAGCTCAACACTTGAAGGTAAACACGCCATGAAAAGCTCCCAACTCGCTCGAGCTTCTCCCCTAACGGGGAAACGACCCGACACCAGCCTGCGTATCCAGGCTACAACCACCAGAAAATAACTTTCCTGCGACAGCAAAGGCTGCCGAGTCAGCAGAAACGTCAATACTTGACACAAGAAACGGTAAATGAACTCAGGTATGCAATGCAAAAAGTTGAGTAAACATTCTTAACTTTATTTCTGATCTTTCACTCCTTAATGATAAATAAACGGGCAAGAATTTAAGAGCGTAATTTAGTGACCGTGATTCTATTCCCAAAATTGGAAATCGGCTCAAAACTTCATACCTTCTTCCATACTTCATACCAAAACTTCTAGTTAGCCCACTAAAAATTAAAGTACAAAATTCACGCTTACTAAGAGTGATTTTTTCCGACTTCTCATGAGATGCATATTTGAAAGAACCCTGTTATCTGAAATGCATATACGTATTCTATTTATTAATAGAAATTGACGACTCCGATGTGAAAATTTTTCTAAGCTTAAAATTGTAATCTTGAGCACGGAGATTTGTAGAGTTCAATACTTTAAGCACAAACATTTATACATGAAAATTACTTTCAGAGTTCAACAGTATATATATTTGAAAAATATATTTAAATAAATCCCAAAGTTGAATACTTTAACGGCACAGCCCGCTGCAGCCGGCATAAGAAATAAGGAGAGTTTCTCAATTCAAAAAGCTTAAGGAAGAAGAAATAAAAAGATTGATGAAAGGAGTAAACAAATCAGAGTTCTGAAGAAAGAAGGGAAAATGCATCATCACAAACATAGACCTAATTCTGACCTGCAAAAATGTGTGCGAAGATTGTAGTTGACCTTGCTTTGAGATTTACAACACACTCGAATACACCAGACAAGCAATGTGCTAAATTAGCATGTAAAAATTTTTGTTATATAGATCTCTCTTGCCGCGAGAATCGGCAAGGACACAAGGTCAGCAGGCGACGTAGACCAAGACTGAACTACCCCTTACCCCCCTCCCCATACACCGAGGCGTGCCACCAACACCCGAGGGCCGACGATCCACGCCTACTTCCTCGGCCACCAACGGACATCTTGTGAACTCAATACCAACACAGAATTAAAATTTGAAAGCCGTTTCATAACAATAACCTCAGACGAAAATCCTTCATTCATGCAACCCCAGAGGTGCCAAGCTGTTTTATTCGTTCGAAACGAAATTCGATAGCTAACAGTTGTATTTTACACACCGGGTTGTTACACGCGTTGTTACAGGGACGATGAGCATTTTGAAGAGGTTAAAATTGGAAGACTGAAACAGATGAAATATCAAATACCGTTTCGCATTATGTTACCTTTACAATACGCAGGCAACCTCCAAGAGAGAGGGGGAGAAAATGTAAAACGATCAAGCTTCCTGTCAACCACAATCCATGAGAGAAGCTGGGTCAAACTTTGCACACTCTCGTGTGGATATCTCAAGACGCCACGGAAGGGCGCAGTTCCTGCCGCGAGCTAATATAACAAATGCCAGCACATGGTGAGTTACAAAACAGCTAAAGAAATTAATAGTCAAAATTTCCGTGATGTCTTAAAAAACATTTCTATTTCAATTGAATTCAGTTGTAATTATATTCCGTGAAGGCATCGCAACCGATTTTCCCCTCGCAGAACAAACAAGCCTGAAGAAAATCTATTAACCACCTTAACGCAGCTCATGAGAAACAGCACAAGTCGTCCTGATGTGCCAACTTCAACAGGGCTCAGTAGTTTTTATGGCTTGTCATACGAATTCATGAACTTTGTATTCACACAAGTTTTGAGCTCCCTGAATAATCGCATGAATGGGTACCGTCGGACCCCCCCAAATAAAGCGCATGCGCCTCAGCCACGAGACGGACACTAGTGAGTGCCACACGTCGCTCCACCTTATACATAACATTGGGTCACCTTATCATCTAATGACTATGCACGAAAAAAAAGCATACGGTAATTTGAGTTTAGACTCAAATTCTACGTACCCAGTACGAGGCAGAATAGAAAAAAAAGCTACAACGGTAAAGCATAAAAACGTCCAGTTAAGCAACACTAAAATTGACAAATCCAAGAAGGACTGTTCTTTAACATTCACTGACAGACAATTTTACCCTGTTAGCCTATTATACGCGCCTGATTCAACATGGAGCAAATTATTATAAATTTTGGCTGATTGGCAACGCAAGTTTCATCTTTCGCTGCTCTAGCTTAAGCAGCAACCATATTTTTCACTTTACGTTTAGAATTAAAATGACGAGGTACACAGCTTGATTTTAGGGCGTACAGTCAACTTGGCATAAACATGAAAATTGCTCATCGAATGTCCTTAGAAATTCAGGTGCTTCGCTAACAACTGCGATCACTTTTCTGCTAAAAACATAACCGAACAACTCTCCAGAAGATCTTGATCACTTTTTTCTCTCAACTAGCAGCATCTTCGGTTCAAATAAATTATAGAAACGGTAATTTGAATTAAATAATTTAACTAATCATGTCCACCCAATAAAATTAACACAATGAATCCTTTAAAAATTGTGTGATATTCAAATACTTAATAAAAATGAGTGAATCATCTTCCAGGTTAATCAAGCAGAACGGAACAACTTTAAACCTTCTTCGGTGATTTCCAAATACAAAGAACATCGAAAACAATTTTAAAAATCAAGCATTCCTAACGCAAATGCAGTCCCATACCTGTAGTAGCCCGAAGTATGTTTAAACTAAAAAACTAAGTTAAGGTAAATTATCAATTTCATGATACAATACTACGACCTCGACTCGCCTTTCCGTTAAAGCCCACCTTCCTCACTCAATAAATGAGAGGTGGAAAAGTAAACCACGTCAAAAGTGTCCCTCTCGCTCACACAACTGAACACACGAGGCCTTGCTTCCTAAAGTTCGGCATCATTCGCGAAACGTTTTCATCGATATTGAAGCCATGGAGATAACCTATAAAAGAACCCAGAATTCAGGAAGGGATAATTCTTTTTCAGTAGTACGTACGTATGCAATTAAGAATATTTCAACCCACACTTGTTTTCCTTCTGTAGAATTCAAGCTGAAAAATAAAAATAAAATTGTTCAACTAGATCTTATCGAGAAATTCCTCGTCCCTAATAAAATAAGTACTTGAAACAGCTTGCAACAATGAAAGGGCAACGTGGTTTTCTCTTAAAAAGTGCAGCACTTCAGAAACAATCACTGCTAGCACTCGTGGGCCATTTTTCTTAGAAAATAGAGCAGACTTAAACGAGCGTTGCCGCCTTTTTCCCAAATATGTTCAATTCGACATTCTTTCCAATACTAAGTTCACAGCCCATCGCACCCAAGCTGATACCCTTTTTGCTTATTTTGACGTGCTTACTCAGACGCAAGGAGGGGCCCTCGTCGTGTTCTTGTTGCTCACCATCCTCCTTGGTGGTGCGGTCTGTGGAGGCGTTTTGGTCGCCTGAAGTAGAGAAAGGATCTTCAAGCGTTTCATCATCTGCAGGGAAACCAAACAGATTTTCGTTTCCGAAGTCCTGACTGTCGTTGGCGGTATGGACTCGCCGATTCCTTTTGCCACGCTCGGGTGAATAACGTTCATTACCTGCTTGATTTCCAAGCGCTAAATTGTCTTGCAGATCGTAATCTGACTGACAATTGTCACTGTTGCGTGACGTATTGCAGCCAAACCGCGGGTCTTCATCAAACTTGAACGAATTTCTCTTCTTGTAAGTCGGAGACATTCCACTCAAAGTTGCAAAAGGACGTCCGAGAGCAGGGGACGGCCTTCGTAAAGATCGTTGGCTCGACGACGAAACATTCATCCGTGAAGTTGATCCTCTATCCTCTTCACCGAAGAGTGAGAGCTCGGAACAAACTGGATCAGGGTCAGCGTTGTCTAAGGAGCTTTGATATCCGCTCTTGAAATCGTCACCACCACCACGCAATTTTGGCCACTCGCTATCGTTAGACTTGACGGCATCAAATCCACCACTGAAGTCGTTATATGCGTCAGACTTACTGAAAGTGTCTTCGTCTGCCACATCGTTTGAAAACGAATTATTTTTAAAACTGCTCCTGGCTTTATATGAGCCATCGCTGACCTTCGAAGAATTCAAACATGAATTGAAAGCAGAGAAATTGTCATCTAAAGCGTGACAAGAAGGAGACTCAAATGCAGATACAGCATCGTTTTTCTTCTTCTTGGGAGTCGAATAAGCTCGTTCTTTGTTGTTGTTGTTGCCATACTGATCTTCGCATTCAAATGAGGGGAAATTGTCAATTACGTTAAGCGTGTTTATCTTAGAAAGGGGAGAAGATTCTTTCAACGAAGATACGGAGCTCCGACTACGCCTACTAGATCTAAAAGCAGTTTCATTATCGGCACCATCAAATGAATCTCCAAAATTCACGGCAGTTTTTTTGAACTTCGAAGACCCGAGGGCATTCGGCGGCGAATTCTCCTTATCTTCCTTGCCCATACCTCCACACCTGTCAGAATCCCCATCAAGAGGATGCTCCCAACCGTTAACGTATGATGCTTCTTTAAAACTTTTGTCCTCTCCTTTGGCTGGAGAATCTCGTTTCTTCAAGCCTCTGTCATCACTCCCATAATCCTGATCGATGTCCCATTCTTTGGACAAAGGAAGAGAAACAGAGTTGCGCGGAGAATTGCCCGATTTCCGAGGTGAGCCATTTCTGAAAACGCTTGAAGAGAAGCTTTCGTCGAGAGCATCAGGACGCGTGCCCGCCCCAACAGCTGACGCACTGGGATCAAAACTCGAACTGCGTTCAGCATCGCCATCTTTCTGGCCCTCGCTGGCGGTCTCCAAGAAATCCTCCAGGTTGAAGAGCTCTGCTTTTGCGCAGTCGCTTCGACTGGAGGACGCCGATTTTAGTCTCCCAGTAGAGGTAGACATCTTTTCGAAGTTGAGGTTTTTCTTGGCGCTCAAACGAAAAGCAGATTTAGGTGGAGTACTTTGAAGATCTAGTGTGCTTTGTTCGTTCACCGTGCGAGTGCTTGTAACGCTAGCACACGACAAACTGCACACATCCACTCCTTTGACCGTTGAAACAAGACTCAGATGATGCTCCAGTTTAGCGCGTCTGTAAGACGCTCTATCTAAGAACTCCTTGCAAGGTTTCCTCATCAGCGAATTGTCCCTCACAAACGCCTCGACGAGTTGCTTCAGATCTTTGCTCTGCACCACATCTGGGTCAGGCACTTCCAAGTCGCGCACAAGCCTAAAAGAAGTTCGAGATTTGAAGGTTACTGGAGACCGAAGCTCGCTATCAGTTGAACATTCTGGTGCACATGAATCTGTTCCAGATTCAGTAACAGCAGAATCAAGACCTGATTCCAAAGCTGCTGAAAGTCTATGACTGAGTCGAGCAGATGCTCGTTTTGTAGATGAAGTTCCAGAAGAAGCACAACGACTGAGCAATGAACGATCTTTCTGACACGAACTCACCGAAGATGAATTTCTACGAGCTTCCTTGGACGGATTTGTGACGGGAGTGAGAGGTTGATTCTCGGGCTCGCGAAGTGGGTCCGACAACACAGAACTTTGAGAACCTTTTTCAAGATGCTGGCTGGTTGACACTTGTGCACTACGACCTGAACTGAACATTGTTAACGATTGTTCTACTTTAGCTTCTTTGATTGAGCGATTTGGGTGGCCAAGTAATGCAGACGCGCTGCTGTGGTGGGGGCTAGCAGACGTTTCCTTGTCCTCCCGCCGACGAAGTGAACCGAGAGACTTGTACTGGCCACCATCACCGGCACTTGGATGAGACCCTTTGGGATTATCCAACTCTTCTTGGCTCCTACTAACTCTGTTGAGAACAACTTCTCCTTTCTGTGTTTGTTCTTCAGACTTTATACTTTCTGTCACGAGTGTCGGTGACTGCTGCACAGGGCAGCCGTCAACAGGGTCACCGCACTGACTCTCTACGCTATTTTTCAACGGCTCAATATACTTGCTAGCCGTCCCGGAAGCCACATTCCTGTGGCCGATGGCGCCGTCAGATGCACCAGCGACAGCTTGATACAAACCTCCGTTGCTCCACTTGGTTTCTGGTTGCTTCTGCGCCACCTGTTCGTCCGGGCCCCCCAAGGGCACGAAGCGACCGATGATGGGCGACTGGTTCACGGCGCTGTAGCGAGGGCAAGACGCGAATTGCGGTTTCCTGCGCAACCATAAATCGTGTCAATTATTTAAGATACGTAAAAAATACAAGCATTGACTACACAAGAAAAAATGGATTCAAAGCGTGGCTTTCGAGACGTTGTGCTGCCAAAAAAGTAGAAAATTCGAGAAATTGACAATGCATGAAAAAGATACGAAAGTAACAAAAAAAGTTCTCGGTGTTCTAAATGAGTTATTACACAAAATAACTAAATACAAAAACGGCGAGAACTGATTTAGAGACCTTGTATTAAACATCAGGGAGAGAAACTCGAGAGGAAGATCAGATGGCTTGGAACTCCCCAAATTCTTCAGCATCAGACAGAACTTTCTCCATGCACCGGTCGCACTTCAATACTATGGAACCTGGTACACAACCAAGATTGATGTCCAAAACGTTGAGTCCAATTTTTCGATTGCACAATTTTCGCATTCGAGTCGCGAATGCGAGAGGGTTTGAGGAACACACATCACTGAACAAGGGCACTACTTGACACCACCAGAACGCACAATGTAGTAACTACCGCGAGCTCAAACACTCTCATGAGTACATTACACAAAGTAAATTAGAGTAAATTGAGTCTTGGAAAAGTGCTTTAACTGCTCAATTACTATTTTCGCAGACGTCCAACCACCCCACATCCACATCTGAACCCCTGCCGTCCCCGCACACAGCCCCGGCCACCCCAGCCCAGGGGCTCGCCCACGAGTAACCCACCTCGACTGGGGCTGGGAGACGACGCAGCAGTTGTTCCCCATGCTGCTGCTTCACATCGCTGCGCCCCGACGCGCCTCGAGCCAAACGCGTGTACAACTTTCCTTGCAACTCAGATGTAAAATTGATATAATTCTGCTGACAATATTTAAATCATAACGGTAAAATGACTCAGGTGTGAGTTTAATTGAAGCTAAAACTCAAATTTCTACGAAATAAAATCTGAATTTCTTCAAGTACCACAGAAATTAAACGTACGAAAATCTGCAACAACGAACAAAAAACTAAGTGTGAATTACAGAAATACGCGCAAACTATGACAATGATAATCTTGGTAATATCCACAGTCCTCAACAGCAGCACCACAACAACACCAGCACAACAGCAGCACCGCCACAACACCTGCACCACCACAACACCAGCACCAC
>VOMN01029599.1:0-22686 GCA_014899125.1 Orchestia grillus
ACTGAAGATGAGTGTTGTCCACGCTCGAAAGCTCTGGATTTGATTAAAATTTTATGGAAACAAGATGTTTCTCATAGCCTTCCTAATTACTTTCATAGTCCGATCAAGTTTCATGTGCAACGTATGACTCAAATTTGAAAAAATTCGTAAATACTGCGAATGTTTCGTTTAAATGAAAGCAAAGAATTATATCGCTTTTCAAGGAATGTTCACTCGGTAAAGTAGCTCGTAATCGTGATAGACTTCATAGGAATGAAGTATCATTTACGGCTCTGGTTGAAATTAATACGTTCATTTTAGAATATCTCAATTTTCCAAAAAATTTTCCAACTCAAACATGTCGTGCTACCGAAGTAGAGTTAAGCCGTAAAATCCCAAGAGAAAATTTCATTTCTTTGATCACTGACTTATCGTCGACCTCAGAATTTGATGCTTGCAATAAAGCAGAAAGCACTGCAGCAGTTCCACCGCAGCCGAGAGCGCACTGCAGAGGGGCACAGAGAGCAGATGGTCACATAAATTCGTGAGGTCGTAACCGGCCTTTGTTTTAGAAGCAAACGCCTTGCATCCCCATAAATGTGCGCTGTGGTAACAGGGTCTGCTGCGCCCAAATTTATGGCAATACATACTACGCAACAATTCTCTGCAGACGAGTTTACAGGCAACAGACGTTGTAAATGCTGCCAAATTGAGCAAAAGTTCGATTTTGCGCTGGCTTGATGGCTTCTGGAGATAGAATTCTCGGTAGTTTCTACGGGGGAAAAGTACGGGGAAGCACTAGGTCACCAACTGCCTCAGCGACCTAAGACTCGCATGCCATTAGCCCTGATTCTAAGCGAGTGATAAGATCTTCTTCCAAGTTTAGCTTGAATGCTCACTACGAGAGCGGAGTGTGTGACTCGAAGGGAAACTAAACTTTGATTTTTTCCGGGTCATTAGCGCTGATGAGTGGTTTCGATTTCCAAATTAAGTTTTCATACAGTTAAAAAAAATTAAAACTGACCGTGAAGGACATGAAATGAGCCGACTTCTTAATTTCCATAATGCAATATAAATCATTGAGAAGGCAAAAATTCTCTTCCTTCCATACTCAGCAAATTTTTGAGAATAGTTTCCATTTAAAATATTCTTTCCATCGTCTTACGCATTTAAATGGTACTTTATTTTCTCCTCTATAGTTAGAATTTAACGAAAAAATGATACTCTTCAAAGCTTTTTGACAGGCAACGAGAATAACGAGGTTCTTGTTTGCTACATTCTATTTTTTCAGAAGAAAAGTAATTAATGTGAGGGACCAGTAAAAGGAATGAAAATATATTACACAGCTTCAGTTATAACAGACTTTTGCGTAAATCCCTGCATAGCAAAAGATTATAAATGAATTTTGCAGAATATCTGAAAGGTGCCGTACAGCTTCACAACCTCCCTCACCAATCGGTGGATGTACAGCCAAGTATTGCGAGTACACGACGTAATTCATTTGAAGAGATCAATTATGCGCAAGATTCTATCAACTGCTCCTCACTCAATAGACTTTAATCTCCCATAACAACGACTTTTCTAGCATGGAAAGCACCGTTTAAACAAAAGCTCTCGACACTTTGTCACATCGCACACTTGTTACCTCGGCACAACGCTTGTTAGTTCTTTGACTTGAAATTTTCTCAAGAGTTCTCTTCTTTCAGGCTAGTTTTCTGACTTCTTTGGGTCGCCGCGTTACGGGTTTTTGCCGAGGAGGTAATGGCCTCGGTATCTTTAAAGACCGAGACACTCTCTCTTTCTCGCCGGGTCTCGCGAGACACCGACCACGCTCTCGTGTCCGAACACTCCCTCATTGCACACATCGCTCTACAGGAGCGACACGGGCGTTTGAACTCCGTAACGATTGCACATGAACATGATGAGTTAAGTTATTTTTGGTTTTGGAATTGTTAATGAAGACGAATAGATAGGAGTGAATGATGTCGCTCACATGATAATTACTTCGAAAAAAATTCCTTTTGTTTTAAAGGAAGGAAGTGTGGGATGGCTGCATGCTGATACTTGTACTTGTGCTTTGTTAGTTAAACTATGAAGAAAACCTCCGCAAAAATTGGCTAGACGTCAGTGCAGAAACTAACACGAAGGAATATACATGACTGAATGAGTAAGCAATTTCTCCATCACAAAATATGTAAGTTCTTTGAACTTCACATTTATTATTGATCGAAATATCTACTTCTGCTGCGTAAGCTCCTTCGACTTTTATCAAAATGAGTTCCGAGTTCATTCAAGTTGTCCAGAAAGTTATTGTCGTAACGAAGGATTAGACAATGCAGAACGAACTCGGTCACAATCTATTGCAAACAAGAATAACCATACTGATGATAGTGAGACACACGACTGCGACGATAAGCCGGGGGCTGTTACCGAAACTAGTCAAATCAAAGCTCCGGACCATTTGCCATGAAAAAAAATGAATAAAAAAAGAAGCCTTAGTAGTTGTAGTCGAAGCAGCGCTTCAGAAGCTCTAACTATCTCGCACCGAAAGAGTAGAGACCATTTAATATGGACTTAGGAGAACGTGGAATCTATGCACAGGGTGTGTTCCCACACAAGATCCCTTGCGCATAGAAACAGCAAGTTAAGGAGGAAGAGGAAGGAAAGACAAATAAGAAATAGCGAAGATGTAATGAAAACGGAAAGAAGTAAAGTGGGCACGAAAGATAGTAGTCCCGAAGGCCTATCTAAAGCTGAGATAGACTAGTAGTGCTCCCCTGGAAAAGAAGCCTTAATACAACAGCTTTTCGGCCCCTCACTCAGACAGCAGTAGAAGACACAGCATCCGGCTATACGGGCGATGGAAGACTCCCATGAAAACTTTTGTCGCACGACCCCACTGGAATCGATGGTTTACTTCTACAACGTCATTGTTTGTCGTGTCCCCCTTTACTTTCCACACCTGAAAATTATATTGCTGCACCACGCGCTGACACGGGGCCAAAATGGCCGCACGAGGGCACGCAGCGAAGGTACTCCTGTCGATCGAGACTGCGTCAACCGTAATTATTAATGATTATAATCATTCTCCACCTACTATACTCGCTTCTATTTCTTACGCCCAGCCTGGCCTCCTCCACAGACAAATTCATACTTCCTAACGCTTCCTCTACACCACCTAACTGAGGCTGGGCCTACATACCTCTCATCCCTCTTCAAGCGGCATTTACCTCACTTGTTGTCCTTACCACCCAATGCTCTTTCATTCTCACAATGTGCTCAAACCTTAGCAAAATCTTTGTATCAGCTAAACCTTTGTATCTATAAAAAAAATTGTTTTTTTTACGCACCTTGTCGTAGCTCAATGTATCCATCCGTGTATCACCAAGAATGCCTTGCATCTCATTTCATCACGTTCAGCCTTCACCTGCCTTCCACTCTCAGTCTCAATATTTCCGTACCATATGACAATCATAACTGTTGCAATCATAACACTTTCGTACAGATTTCTCTTAGTTTCCATGCTCAAACTTTGCACTGCAACACTTCTCTTAACTCTCTGCAGGCTGGATAACTTTTCGAAACTTGTAATACGATGTATTAGTAAATACCCAAGTTACTTTAATGAACAGTTTTTGTGAGATATTACGAATTCTGATGCACAGAATGTAATTTTTGGAGTTTGATCAACACGAGCATTCAACTTATCTTGTCTGACAACTGATCGCGGTATTATTTCATTTTTTTGTGGAATGTTCGCTAAACAAGACGTTTGGCGATTGCTACAGCTTCATTTTATACAGAGCTCTTGCATTGTATGCGAGATGGGTGTGCCCGCATCCTGGGTTTGATTCAGTTCCTTAGAACATTAGCAAATGGCATTGTAGCTATATACCGATGAACAGTTTGCGATCACTTATTGTTCAAAAATATTTATTCTTGATTGTTTAGAAGAGACATAAATAGTATGGGATTACTTAGTCAAGCAGTTATCTTTTCCTCATTTTCTGGATGTTTTTGAAAGTACAAATTTGAGAACTCAAATGTACAGATTCATTTTTCAGAGGCTGTGTAATAGTGATATTCAAACTTGTCCGAAAATGTAAAACAGAATGCTGAGACGCACGAACGGACAAACAGGTATAAATCTATCATGGTATAAATTAGAAGAATAGAGGTGAGAGATAGTTCAAATTGGCTAGAGGGTAGGACAGCATGGGAGCTTTTTATTCATTTTCGTACGCGTGCTACCTCCTCTTGAGCTCGAATACTGTATGAACATTTCAAGGCTGTCAAAATCTTTTACAGACGTGATAAGCTTTGCTTGGGAAATAAAGAATTCGATTTTTGGTGCCTCGATGCCAAACAAGTTTGCAACATTTTTTCTCAGTATCTTTGAGTGAAGAGAATTATGTGCTCAGAAGGAACAGAGTGAATTTATTTCCGAGACGTGAGTATTTGAAGGGATTAAGGTACTGCATGCAATATAATATGCCTAAAAATTGTTATAAAACTTCGAATTATGGTAAATACTTTGTATATATATGAGACCAATGCAGTAAAAGTGCATCAAACAAGTATGGACCAATGAATCAGCAAACTGCTTTCAAGAGAGATTTGTTCTAAACTACTTGCAGTGTCTTTTGATGTTCCATAGAAAAAATTAAATGTAGTCTGAAATGAGCTGATAATTTTCGAAATTCTGAAATAAGAAATGACTCCATAGAAACATGTTGTAGAATTAAAGAACAATTCAATAAATTACTGCCAGGAAGTTTCTTCGACAATGGACCGCATTGGGCAGAGTTGAGCCCGGACCTCGAGAGCGGCACAACTTGTCGGAGCTCGGAATGGAAAATGTGGCACGATCGAAAAAAGTCCATAAGAAAAATCATCTACGAGGCTGAAAGATCATTGGCAACTGAAGATAAGCTACAATGAGATGAAACGAAGATTTTCTTTAGAGGGCCTAAAATTGGGCGCTATTTCTAAAACCATTTTTAAACAAGAGCATACCGAGAGTCAGCTCCTGCAAATTGGACCCACACAACGGCGGCGCGCGGCAAAACAACGTATTCCTTGACGCTAAACTGTTCGATGTTCATCAGACTCTCGGTCACCAAAATTAACTCATTTTCTGAACTTCTTAAAGAAGTTGAGAGTTAATCTCTATCGTACTTAGGAAAACTTTCACAACTCAGGCTGCCATTTCTCTTGCCACTAGAAGAAAATCCTTCTATTACTTTTGAGTCTCTCAAAAACTGACAATCAGCAATTGCCTTCTAAATTGACCTCAAGGAATGTTTTGTCCAGCACACTGACGTCGTGGTGCAGGATAATTCGTACAGATTGCGTTAGGTTTCTTCAATAGGCTGGAGCGACTACCCGCACTACGATAACCAAAGCAGTTCAGAGTAGATACCATTGTCATTTTCACGAAGAAACAAGTCTGATCGACTTAGCCTCCTTCCACCTAATGATAAAACTCTAGTTTCTTAACTCTGAAAAGCCGAGTCTATTTTACTCTTAGCTTCAAGGCTTAAGTTCTTTAGGCAAAGTTATCGTCTGTATATAGTTTCAGATGAAATACCGGAAAACTATGCAAATTTTAAAGCGTCTGAGAGTCCCTTTGCAATTAAGAATATGAATCGAAAGCATCCTGCTCTAATGAAGCTCAAAAGTAAGGCTTTCCTGCCACACATGAGGCGACCACGCAGCGCTCGTCCCCCACAGCAAAAGATTATAGCAGAAAGGAACGGAATGGATGAGAACTTGATGCCTCATCTTTTACAGTCTCCCTAGAAGTCTGCTATAGATTGCCTCCGTTTCTTATCTCTGCAAAATTCTTTGTCCAAGCAAATGACATAGTTATTTGTGTCATAACCCACAGAGTTTTAAGAAAATCATATACTTGAACTGGTCAGTCGTTGGAAAAGATCTCACATATGATTAAAAGCAATTCTTAAGAATGAATTTTTGTTTCTCACTTTGGTTTTATTACATTTTTGTTAAATCGAAAAAGCGGGAAATTTTTTTCTGGCACCTATAGGAACGGCGGGATATTGGACGCTAATGCCTTAAAAGACGCATCTTCTCACATAGAAAGTTTCTGATGAACAGCAATTTCTTTCAACAGAAGCAAATACCAGAGTTTCGAGCTAATTGTACACCAGCGCCCGAATAATTCATTTGCCAGTGTTTTTACAGTAAGTTCGCAATTCAAGTGATATGAATAGGTTTTTTGGGGTGAAAAGTAATTTCAAATAAAACGCGGTTGCAAAAAACATCGTCAATGGAAACTTCAAGAAACAAAAGGTCTTGCACAACTAGCGCACACGAGCAGCGACAGCGTCCTAATTAGTTCAAGTTAGAACATTTTTGTCCGCATTTTTTTATTGCAGATTTGTTGCGGGGGGGTAGTTAGATATTTTACGCCAAAGCGCAAGACAATTGCTACACGTGCGGTAGTTCGTTAGCCGACTACAACATCTCGTAATAATTGTGTTTCCTGATCCCATCGTGCTGCTGATGTAACAGTTAATTGAGGCCCGTGATAAGAACGTGTTGATTATTGTTTCTTGATCCCATCGTGCTGCTGATGTAACAGTTAATTGAGGCCCGTCATTAGAACGTGTTGATTATTTGAGTTTCGGCATGGAAAATTATATGCGTGACCTAAGTTTCAAGTAAAAATACCGGAAACAAGAAAAATAAAAATATTTTTTGTGTAACCAACATTTCTTCACAAATTTTCATAATTCCAAGTCAAGAAGAGCTCTCCAATTTATTCAAACACTTCTAGTCTTGAAGTGTGAATTCTTACACTCTCAAAGACAAGAGTTTTCGTTAACTGTGCTCTTTAAATCTCTTCGAAGCATTAGTAGCGTCAATAATATACGCGAAGGGATGATAAATTCCGTCAGTGGCAACTGTTCTCTAATATCCACGTTTAAGGATGTACTCACAATTTAGCCGCTTATAAATGACTGCCATACAGTCATTATTGCTCTCATACAGCTCTTAAGTTATAGATTGCTTATTGGCACCTTCTCTTCATAAAATTTTTTAACTTCATGTCCACTAGTGCTTCCAGTCACCATATACGAGTATACAATTTTCACAGCGTAGACATCAAGTCGTTATTTTACATCTGTACTTTCAGAATATTGGTAATTGACTTTCTTCAGACACGGAACGTGTAAATTTCATCAGATATTCATGTTGTCGCTGGTTCTTTTTGACTAATTCGTGTTTTATCGAGAATATCATGCTTACGATTCCCCACGTGCAGTGAATCTTGGCTCTGTACAGACTTTCAATTCTATGCCTGCTACAAAGATCGAAATTGCTGGCACTTCTCGTTTGGGGTCACAATAATGCCATTGTTCGTATCAGGTAAACCTTATGATTTCCGTTGCCCAGTGAATGATGGGCTCAAAATGCGCTTTGTTTTCTTGACAATAGGAAAAACCGTAGGGCGTAATCCCTCTGTCTAGTTCTGTATAGCAGGACCAGTCGAACTCTCCCACTCTTTGTTCAAATAGCGGTAACTCTATCCACTGAAGAGCACAAATTTTCGTCCGATCACAGCACGGTTAGACTCCCATATTTTCTTCGATTGCAGCACCCAGCACGTGCCCAGCATTTTGAACACCAAGCGTGATGAATTTCCTTACTGGAACCCAAATCGCTGCCTATGAATTTCGGGCCGTACTTTTTCTTTCAGCTACAGACTTTCAGCGAGTGTATCAGTATTTTCATTTCAACATCACTAATATTTAAAAAATTAATGTTTGTTTTCTGTTATTTGGTAGACACATTCACATAGTAAGCGATTGAGCCTGATGACACACTTCTTATTAGAATCAGCGCATACTTGGGAAAAAATCAGAGAAAGGTTTTCTGCATGAGAAAATGGTGAATTATTTTGCTGTTCAGCGTCACTCGATGGTTATAAAAGATAGTACAAATAAATGTCAAACTACGTCCTCAATTCACAGTCTAATGTAGAATTTGACGAATGTATTTTGCATTCCTCTGCTTTAAAAATCGGATTGCTTCAAGACAGTTTTTTCAGATTCACTGTTGGACATATATCGAGAAGGTACCACAGCAGTGTACTGAGGGAAGCTATTTATATCGCTCATAATCCAGCCAAAAGTCAGATAAGGCCCATTTGACACTGGGATGCGCGTAAGGTACTCAAGGACCAAAGGGGGACTGCCAATGGTACGGTTAAAGTTGAGAATTGATCCTCGGGTCAATTAGAGTGCAAGGGAACCTTCTTCCTATACCAGTAAATGGATCGTGCATCCACTGTCAGGATATTACGGCTCACATGGCGGTCATCATAGAAATTTAGACTTGAGAAGAGCATATCAGAGAACAATTTAACTGGATGTTTGAATAGAAAATGTAAGTCCCCTTAATTTGGTTGAATGGTAAAACTTTTCTAGCATTCGCAACTGAAATACTCATTGCTAATTGCTCAACGGCATCCTCCGGTTGTGTTGGCTCGAACTTGACCTCACTCAGCCTAATTTAATCGCTGGATCATGGCAGATTTTCGGCGATTATGTCAAGATCAAATGAAATCTTCAGTAATCGTGCCAAATATTTAGACTGCAGAAACGTGTATACATGCCATGAATTAAGCCGTTCTGAGCTGTCGTAATTAAGCCTCGGGACTTGCCACATGTAGGAAATGAAGTATCAAACCGTGTCACAAATTGCAAGCTAGAGGTTTGAGCTAAACAAGTAACTCTTATTTAAGGTAGCACATTATCGAGTACCGTAACGGATGTTGTTTGACGATGTAATATTCCGTGTGACAGGTAACGGTCAGACAGATTTGAATTCACATTAAGTTTTCCGCTCTATATAGTTGTGAAGTGCCATTAGCATTCGGATTAGTTTTTCAAAAAGAAAAAAATGGTAGCTTCAATACAACACAGAAAAAAATATTTTGCTTCATTAAGTAAGTAGTTAGTTTACATGACACACTTCACGTACTATACGCCTTCACTCGACTGATTTGCATATAAAAACAAAATAGGAAAACGATTGATTCAGATTTGGCAACTGTTGTGACTCATTCAACATTCGAATGACTTTCTAGAGCTCCAGCACCGACTCAGGCCCTGAAATGACTAGCATACATTTTTCTTCACGATAATTTATGGTAAAGTTGACAACAGATGCCAAAATAACTTCTCATGGTAACTATCACATAATTTTAATGAACTTGCTGAGAGTGCTGCGGAAAAGATCACTCAATAGAGCAAGCAAACAAGTTCGCTTCATCATGTTGAATGGCTCATGCAGAATTGGCCGTGTACAAAATCTGTTTTTCGTTCGTTATGATCCGAGTTTGTTTTTTTGTACGACATTAGTCATTTTCTTATAATATTTGACTGTTTATATAGCACTCCGAATGTAAGGCGACTTGCTTGCCAATTATGGGGCTCCTTTCAGAGAAACTCAAAGTTTATACAAGAGGCATCTCGCGGGCGAAAGCATTTTAGAGTTTCGGCAATGACTGCCAGATTCAGATGAAAATGTAAATGAAGCTTTTTTTTGAGACCAGTGGATCCTCCTTCCGTCTCAAGCGGAGGAGGAGGGGGGGAGGGGTATGTGAAGTAGGGAAGCGCAGGTAAGCAAGTTAGGAGTAACAGCACGACTGAACTAAAAAAAACCGTGCAAAGAATTAGGTTTGGAAAGAAAGTATGTAATGATGTATTTTTCCAAAAAAGATTATTTTATCTCGAAAAATCATATTATGGTGCATTTTATCTTGTCAATAATTTCCCTCATTTTCAGTGACCTTTCTCTAACCTGCTAGAGTTTTGATGCCTACTTAAAAAATCCCTGGATTGTGAAGAGAAAAACAGATCGAGGTCGTTTCTCAGTTAATCATCAATTTCCAAACGCGGACGTTGTCTAACCATTGTCTTTCGCTAGCTGATTATCATTACAAAGAACCGATTTTTCGTGTCTCTTGACAGTTCATTGCAAAATGAGTCTTGATGGTTCTTCGGAAGCAAAGATGTGCAGACAGTCAGTCTTTGGTTTAGATAAGCACCATTCACATCACAGGAAGACCCATTGTTCAAGTTTTGAAATTTCCTCAGTTCACGAAGGCTTTAAATTATGGAAGTATGAGTTGCATTGAATTGTTGAGCTAATTCTCTGCTGGGGAATTTTGGACTAACTATGGCTAAGATAATCCTCATTAATATTCTTTTCAAAGGAGTTAGGCCAACAAAATTGATCAAATCTTGCTGATTATTTTCCTGAATGAGTGATTGCGACATTATAGGGCACCAATTTGATCAAAAAATAGCAAATTGAGAAACCCTTATGAGGCTACGATGAGATCAAATTAAAAACCTCATTACTTTCCTCTCAGCCTAATACTGTCCGTTGTGACCAACATTGAGTATATACATCACGCAATGTAACATAACGTACCATTGTAACCTGTCATGTACCCTGGTAATAAGTAGCGTCAGGAGTGCCGCTGAGGATGCGTAGTTCATGAGGATGCGCAATCAAAGTCCATCTTTAGCGAGTAAAGGTCAGCGTTTCTGCCTATCGTACCTCTCGAGTAGCTGTAGTGTTTCAAAAGTGCACTAAAGGTCAGTCTTCTCGACACTGGGCTGTTTCTCGGCGATAGGAAATTATATATTGTTGGTTGGTCGTCGCGAGGTCATGGTCCAAGGATTCCTATTTAGTTCATCGTATCATTGAGATTATGAAACAAATGAAACGCAGTACTTTCAGTTAAAAAATTGTATACACAGGTTTTGGAGCACAAAATGTGCACCATGTCGTGTTGCTCAAAACGACTGCTGGAAATTATGGGCCCTAAGAATATTTGAGAAAATTTTATGTGCTTATCAATTGATTGAAAAAAACCCTTTAGACTCTGTTCCATTTCCTCCTATTCCATGAATAATTACAGTCGAGTACTTCTTCAAACAAACATTTGTTTGAGATGGAAAGTTTTAACATAGGATTGAGCTTATCATATCTTAGTAATTCAAACTTTTCTTAGAATCATAGTATCAGCCTTTGCTGAGTCAGATGCCACTCTCATTTTTCGATTTTTTCAGCGGATTAGAAATGAGTGGATAGATACTTTTCTGATATCCAGATTGCTTAAAAACTCATAACCATAAATGCGATTTCGTTTCTTTCTGTTTTTTACTACCTGCGATGTGAAGACCATGCGAACAAAACATAAAAATAATCCTCTTAGATTGGAGGAAAAAACGAAAAATTGACATCAGGTGTGTAAAATTTTTTCCCTCAATTTGCTTTGAGTTTGACAGCCTTTATCGTGAATGCATTATCGGAGCGTGAGTTTAAGATTTCACGCTCCATAGTACTGGCGTCTACCGGTGTTCTGCTAACCCTTCAACAACCGAAATGACAAATAGAAATGAGTCCTCTAACAAAGTAAAATTAACTCTATACCGACCGAAGGGACATTACAGTCCAGTTTCATGAGGGTGCAGCTAGCTTTTCATTCAGGGCAAAACGCAGCATAACCCGCCAGAATAATTTGTTTGCTATTGCGTTAATAGCTGCTGACTAGCCACAGCAGGTCAGGCAGCGCACAGGTCTATACACCTACACAGCTATACAGCTAGATAGCTACACAGGCCTACACAGCTACACAGGTCTACACAGCTGTGCCTCACCGACTGCAGTGACACTCTAACCCTTTGAGGCCTGGGAATACAGTTGGTCTTCCAAAGTTGTTCTCAGTTTGTCAGGTTTGAACGTATCAGTTAAAACGGAACTGAGAATGAGGTGTTCGTAGGAATATAAGAGTTAACATAGAGTTAGACTCATAGATTTACTGAAGGTGTTAGATGAAGTTCTATTGTTAATGATGCCCAGGTGTCATGAAGGAAATTGTATCTTATGAAGCATCATGGCGAATCAATTGGAAGTCAACGCTCACAATGCATCCACGTAGGGTGATCAATTTACTGTGAAAAAATTAATATTTTCGGCAACATTAGAATGAGTCCTTCTATCATTAAAAATTTGTATCTGTTTCGAAGTAGCCGAATAGAAGTTCTTAGTATATTCTCTGATAGGTACATATAATATAAAAAAACCCACGTGAAAGTAGCATTCAGTTATTACAAATCAAACTAGTTTTCTAGAAGAGAAGTAATAATATCGAGATCAAAGTCATTAACTGAGTGGCGCTCAAAAGAAGTTGGCTTCATTGCTTTGTCTAAGACTTCTGAAAATAGCAATTGCTGAAGTTTTAATCGACTGGAGGCGAAGATTTTGGGCGAAGCATCGATTCAGAGCCACGCGTGTTCCAAAATCCAATGTTCCATGCAGCGGTGCAGAGCAGAGCGTGCTCTAGGCCGCAATTCAGAACCACGCGTGTTCCAAGCAGCGTTTCAAACGTACGTTTTTTGTAAGAACCTTTATTAATTCCAACACGTTTTACCGTTGGGTTTTCAATGCCTTACAACTACTGATGTGGTGAGGGATGTGAGGAATGTGTGGTTCAAACTTCCTTTTCAAATGGAAGTATTCCCTGGTTACGTGAAATGCCTCGCCTGAGCCGAGATTCGAACACTGATCCTCTCAGCTGCGAGGCCATCACGCTACCAGTACGCCATGGAGAAGATAGTGATTGAAGTTCTAGACCGAGAAAAATGACAGAAACAGCGTCAATTCAAGGGAAATGCTAAGTGTCAAGTAGATGAAATGAATTCTTAATGAAAGAAGAAAGTGGGAGGAAAAGTAAACAAGAAAATAAAAAAAATCATCATCAGAAGTAAAGAAGAAAATCATCATCAAGAATAAACAAGAAAATCATCAACTAGACCTGTCAACTCAATAATTTGTTTGAAATTTTTTTGAAGATTCGTGCGTAAACCGTCCTTTGTTGACACTGAGTTCTTGTAACTATTACAGCGATGTAGACGTCTAGCTAGTTAATTTTGAGCCAATGTATTGAGCCTAAAACTGGGCTCGTATCTGTGAGAGCTTTAATGCAGGACTATAGGGCCCTGATTAAAATTTACCAACGATCGACCACACTAAGGTTCCCAGAACGCTCTGAAAAACATACAAGCAATAATTATAATACTGTTTGAGGTTATTGAATGAAAATAGAAAGTCTGCAATCGTATACAGTAACAACCGCGGTATGAATAACTATGAGCCAGTGCAAGGAAGTAAGTTTGTTTACATGCAATTACTCGTGCAGAAAGTAGAACAAAGAGCATCGATGAAATATCTGTACTTGCTACCACGTGCCGAACCTACGATCCTACCATAAGGAAACTGTCACAAAAAAAATTTCTCCCGTAGCCGACAGAGAAATGTCTGTGCAGTCAATGCCAAGTTCAAACCTTATGTTTGAGTTTAACTTTGTGAAATAATGAAAATAACGGAAAAAATAAAATTCACATCGAAACTGAAAGTACTTTAAGATCTACTTCTTTACGTTGTGAATGATTTAAATTTTTCACCATTAAAAAATGGTTATCGTATCGAAAGTTAGTATAATGGGATTAAAATCAGAACTAAAAATTATATAAGGCACGTTATAAAACTTTCATTTTCATTCAGTTATAAGCGGACTGTAGGCTGATGTATGTTATTTATCAGTATCCCTGAATCCAAACAGAGTATTTCAAATGCATCTTGGATTCATTACTACGTAGTAAACTGGTAAGTCAATTAATCGAGGCATACTGTAGTCTTACCTGACGACAGCTCCCCAGAAAATCAAGAATTTTGAGTTTCGAGGAACCAGAGCAGTTAGATAAATAAAATTTATATCTAACCGTTAACATTAAAACTGTAGGAGGATCAAACAACTTTTCTTTGCCAATTCATTTCTTTCCTTAATCGTGTGAGATTAATGACGAAGACTTACAAGACACATGCATTACATTGTGGAATGCTTAGGCCTTCATTTTTCGAGCTTTTAGCGTTACATACATTTGTTCCGAGCAAGGCGTGGCCGCGCTGTGACGCACACCTCAGGAGGCCATGGAGAGCTATGGAGATACGACGCAACCGAAACTTTGCTCTACGCTATCTGAAGATCAGACGATAATCCGATTTTCTACTGAACAGATGAAAATTAGATTCATAGTATTATGCAAATGCAAAAATTCTTGAAAGGCTTCGATATTTCGTCGAGCCAGTCACGCGCACAAATTTTCTAATTTACTTCTGTGTATTATTCAAGGAAATTTCAATGAGAAAATCGTGCGTACGCAGCATGAGGAACTGTTTAACATTGAACAGTTCCACATTAACAATCGCTAATTTATGTATGTAATGTTAGCTATGTCTCCCTAAACGGGCATTATTCCAAATAAATCATCTAATGATTTTTTATGACAACAATCTTCCTTTTGTAATATGACAATTGGCGAACGAGCAACATTTAAGGAGAATTTACAATCACATGATTGAAAAGAGGACAAGTAATTTTATCGCTTAGTAGGTCTTTAATGCCGCTTATTTTATATTTTATACGAAGATTTTTAAATAAGTTGAATAACCTTCTAGGGCCGTTCAGGGTCTAGACAGAGCCATACATCAGGCAACGACAGAACGCGGCCGAGGTGACAAATGGAGGCGTCTATCCTTCAGGAATCTCGGGATCAGCCTTCCAATATCAAAGTAAGCGATCTTTTCTTGCCTTTTCCCTTTCATCCATCGCGTCTCCTAGAAAAAATGGGTCAAATTTAACGTATCCGGCTGTGTTTTCTTTTTTCTAGTTCAAATAATCTTGAGTATTTTTCTAACCCTATACGTGTTTCATTGGGAAAGGACTTAAGTCGAAGTGAGTACATTTATAAAAAGGTAATAGTTAAGAACTTCGTACAAACATCCCTTTTAAGGAACGCTCGATCGGTACCAGCAAATAACTGCCGCTCTATCGTTTTATTTGCTTCTAATAATACGCTCTATATGATTCTTATGACGAAAATCACGGGGGGGGATGGAGGGAGGAATAGAGGGATCATTTATCCCAACTAGTATCCATTGTTGGCTATCCCCTCTGACCACTGTTGTTTATGTCGCTACCACAGCAGAGCTTCCGCAAGACGAAAGCAGGTTGATGCATAACCTCTTATAGAAGTCCGCTGTAGCCCATTTGCATGAACTAGAACCATAGCCGCGTCATTTATCTGCTACTCAAATAGCCAGAGAAATTTGTCTCTTGACAGGCAGACGCAAGTCCTGTACACTGGACGGTCGAATTCGAGTCGTTCATCTTGCTGACCAGCGGTCGCTGCCCCGGCCGTCGTGCAGGTGAGGGCTGCTGCCCTGGAAGTAGCTCCATTTCGCTCGGAACATGCGGTGCTGACGATGGTTCTGAGCAGGTTGTTAGACATGAACACCTGTCAAAAACTTTTGATCAGCTGCTGTAACATATTTGTGCAATTCATTCTTTATTACGCTATTATAAGCGGAATAGAAACATTATTTAACCCACACAATTTTGGTCACTCGAAATCTCCAACAGACAGCGCTGACAGTGGGAACTGAACAGGTATTTCCTGTCAGATAAAGGAACCAGACTCTACCATTCATCTCTGTATATATATATATATATATATATATTCTCGGATACCTCAAGCATAATTAAGCAATTGAAAAGTTTTTGGCGGTTCTTTCCCAACTATGCTTACACAGTGAATGTGATCCAAAACAGAATGACAATACTTGGTACTTTCTCATAAGTAGTAGTGGCACATATTGCAGCTCTTCACTGACGCAAACTATGTTGCATCGAAAGAGAAAGTATCATTTAGTATTGGCTGAAGGCAATTGGGAATCGATGCAAAAGGTGTGTTCCCACACAGGATCCTCTGCGCGTAGAAACAATAAGTTAAGAATGACGAGGAAGAAAAGACAAAAAAGAGATTGCAAAGAAAGAGTAAAAATTGAAGGAAATAAAGTGGGCATGAGAGACAAAGATCCTGAAGGCCTATCTATAGCTGAGGTCACTTAGTACTTCTCAGAATACGCCAGTCCCCACATTGTGGTTAGAAAGAAATGCGGGTTGCAGAAAGGATGATCACTTCCAGGATTTTTTTACCACCAGTATGTAAGTGGCTTACTGAAAAAAATTGATTCTAGTTGACTCACATTTTCAGTTTTCATTTGTCCCCAAATTAATTCCCTTATGCGAGTCACCTCGATCCAGTTTTGCCATAGTGGGTCAAGATGACTCATTTTATGTTTTTTGATGCTACTTAAGTAAATTATCGGGTAATAAAAACCAACATTTGGAGCAGAACTCCTCACTTTCAGGCTCGACGATCCAACTATTTTTCAGAGTTATGGTATATGCGTTGATTGGGGCAGCAATTTCGACCTATGCTTGGTACTCGTGCGTGTTGAGTTGAACTTAAGGTCATTTACTGTGTCTGAAGGCGTTGGCTCGCAGACTTAATTAAGATGTCTGGCAAATTTAAACCTCAGGGGCATTGAAAGGCAGCTTGACCGAACAGTTTGGTGTTGAGACTTATTATAACAGTGAGTTAAGGGTTTTTGTGAATTTCGCTTTGCGTTTTCAATTGTATGTTCTTATTGTCCGAGGATGAATCGGACTTGTTTAGTTGGAGAATGTTGAAAGCTGTTTCAAAACCTACTCGAGCCCATTTCTCATGCTCATCTGATCCATCAAAGCGCTCTTTGTAAGTGCTTCGTTAACACTAATATGCAACAGAATGGGATCGATGAAGTAGATCCGTTATCTTGATGGCATAATAACACGGATTAGCAAAAACATACTACTCGTCTACCGGTCCTCACATCATCAGTGTTTGCTAACTAAGAATCAATCAACAACACTGAGAGAAAATATGCATTTTTAGCACATTTCTGTACGTCATCCGCTTATCACAAAAACGCGACATCGTAAACGAATCGTGATACAAGTTTCTGAGAGACGTGACAGTATGAAACATTTCAGTGTGGTGACCGGGACACATCGGGCGTAACTCTAAAGTATTTTCATCAGAGAATCTTACTTTAAAACATCAATATTTCTACAGATGGCTAGAGAATCAGCAAATAATACCAAATAAAACAACGAATATTTAAAAACTTCGGTACCAAGCATTATCTAACCAAACAAAACCTGTCGCTAGTGGTTGTCCTAGTTAATATTGCTTTAATTATGCATGCAGAAAACACATTAATATTACTCAGAAGTTATTCCACTGCGACGAGACGAGGTTCGTCAGGATCTTCGTTTTACTTCCTGTGGCGCTGACGTGGGCATGAACAAGCAAACACCCAAATGCATTGCTAATCACTAACTAATAAACTATCAATCAATCAATTGGCATATAAATCAACATGCCTTGTCAGCACCACAGCTCTCGCAGAGGGCTTTGGCACTTCCCTCAACATGATATAAAATATCACCAAATGCAAAATCCTACAATACTCAAACCAGCGTACAATTACAAATTAAACAAAGCGAATCGGTACTCACGTGATAAAAGACACCTGTCTCATTTACCATTGGCGAGTTGTCGCTTCTCACTGGCTCGTTCTTTCGGTAACTTTCTTCGTTCAGGTTTATAATACTCGCGTTATGGACGTGTTACCACATACTCAAGCAACGCACACTAAATTAACATTGAAATAATCTGAATTTCGGCTCCCAAAGTTATTTAAGACCACGAACCATTACGACTCAACCACCTGGTTTCAACCCAATACAATGCAGTCGATCAGCTACCTACGACACAATGACCTCACTTACGTCCTGCTATGAAGCCAAATGATATGTGACGCCGAATTAAGGATGTATACATATATATAAAACTCAAGGCCGCAGCCAACCCATCAAATTTGATCAATGATTGAGTTAGTGAGGATTACACTTGAACCAATTATAATTATTTAGGACTCAATCTGAAGACAGCTTTGCACTTTCACTCAGTAAAACGTCATAACATTTTAGTTCATTTGGCGGTGAGGAGATAACGTAGATCACGGGAGTTTGATAGAGGAGGAGCTAACGTGGAGATCGATCGACGGATGATTGCAGGTATTCTTTACTTCATTCGTTAAATCTCCACCTAATGAACAAAATACAAAAAACGCCCATGAGCTTAATCCTCATACAGCTCGCTTAATGTTTCATATTTCAATTTCAATATTTGTTCTTCAATGATGTATGATCATTTGAATCAAAATAAAATAAAAGGAAATTTATCCTTCCCCAGAAGTGATGGTAAATTTCCATGTATTTTACTAAGCACTCGAGACGTTATATCATTTTCCTTCACTCGTACGCGACGACGTCACGTAGCCTAATTAAGATGACGTCTTTACCCAAACTGATCCGTTCTACCCCTTTGTCGGAACAGCACTCGTCCATTTCTAATAAACCACGCTTTACTATTCTCATAGACCAATCACTATATGAGGGAAGTCCCTCACTTTGACAAAGTCTTTCTGGACACATTTATACTGGCCAAACTAACACTTCGGTGCTTTCAAAACCCTCCTACTTTCTTGCGATATTCCATTTTAACGCCTTTAACAGATTTTGCTCGAAACTTGATTGTTTACACACTTCTTGCTGGCGTTGTGGATAACCCGCACATGAGCCCATTAATTTCTTTGAAGCCCTTCGACCCTCAAGCGCCACGCTCAACCGCTTTCCCACAGGACATCGGAATTCGAGACTGTTAGTGTTTCGTGTCTCCGTACATAGTCTAATATTCCTTTATATTTTGCGAAAAGTATGTACGTTCCGCACCGATTTAAATCTTTCCAAGGCTCTTTCCCAACAATGTATTTTCGACCTCTAGTATTTGTCCGAAATTCCAATTTGTCACAAATATTTTTCCAAACTTAATCCTTCAAAATTCCTACTTTACTTATCACTTCTTTATCATCACACCACAATCTATAAAGTTGAAGTGACACATCACTGCAAAAATAACAGAAAAAGCACTATTTTACTCAGAATCACATAGCCCTGCACACCCACACATGCATCTGTCTCTGCAGCACTGAGTTGACAAGTGATGGCTGACGCACTCGAGTGTGTCAAGGGTTATCTGAGTGGACAGAACAGCTTCCAAGGAAAATTTTGGCTACAATTCTCTTCCGTAAAAATGAAAAAGACGTAAAGAGAATAGCAATTCATAGTGAAGGGCCTAAAAATGAAAAAGCAATTAGCAACGTGAACATGGAAAAAAGTAAGTAAAATAATGAGGAAACGTTTACTAATAGCTTCTGGCTTCTCTACACCAATTTTGTTTCAATTCTTCCCTCGTGCGACGCATAGTTTGGCAGTCTATCCAGATATACATACGAGTATAACCTACGATAGATGATAATGAACAATGCAGTGCATTAACCATGGGCCCGGCTTCTGCAAACCTCTGTTTCGTCCTGAGCTCGCTAGTCTTGAAATAATGAGCGGCTCTTTTAGTTATTCAGATGTCATTGAATATTTTTACTCTATAGATTCACGCCTACGTGCCACAAGGTTGGGTAACGTACGCATCGATAACTATAGAGCGAAAAATGTCTGAGGCGAGTGAAGTCATGAATCGATTGGTGGGTAAGAGTAACACCAAAACGGAGACCCAGCGTTTGTTTTCTGAACTGCACACACTAGTGAATTTGTTATACCTATAGCGAACTGCTTTTTAAACGTTGAGGCATAATGACATGTATATTATGATTGATGAAAAACGTGGCGCCTCAACTCAATTGGCAACTCAATTACTTGACCATGGTTGAGATACATATGTATATAAATACATATGGAAATAGAGGGTAAAGAAGCGGTAAAATACAATTACAGTCTCAGTAATGATTGCAATTGATGTTTTCGTGAAGAGAAGTTGTACCTCTACGTCGTACAGAGATGATGCTCATGAAATTCGACCAGTGGTATGCAAGTTGCTGGAGATAAAGCACACCCATATACGTTATACAGGATTTCAACATATGTAGCTTTTATTTCAAAGACAGCGTTGAAATTTTTAATGTTGTGCGGAATAAAATGAATTTCAATAGTTCAGTCATCAGAATACACTTTTGAATCATTCATGACATCGTTAACAAATATTTCATTCGATTCATTGCCCAAACCTGATTAATTACAATTTTCTGATTACATGATTTTACCTATTTTTTGAATTTTAAACACTTATACTACGAGAAGATTCTTTTAAGAATGAACGTATCACTCGCATTTAAATGGGACGGTCAAAAAAGCGGAAAAATTTTCGTCAGCAAAATGTAATACTTTTATCGAGTTACATACGTGTGGCAAATTTGAAGCAGATCCATCCCATAGGGAAAAACTTTTTCAAAAATTTGACGGTCCTCTTGAAAACGCATACCTTGGTTATTCAAGGTATGCGTTAACTGACTCCACATACGCTGTTCATTCGACGCATCCAGTATTAATTAATTCCACTTCTACCATCTACTATCCTTAAAAGCTCATTGATTTAAAACGTATATATGCCATAATCAGGAATAATTTTGATCTACAAACTACTACACTTAAAATACTTTAACATAAAATTATAATGACGACACAAATATACAGTCAACACTCTTATGCTCCCGAATTTGGCCACAGGTTGAGACTGCATTTGAATTTTCCTTGGCATCTGCAGCAGCGACGTTAATCGTGGGATACAATCTTGGTAATCTCGTTAGCGGGTCGTTGCCAGTTCCGTCACGCCCTGCGCCCTGAGCTTGTGAGACACACAGCTAGGGCTCTCCCCTCGAATCGTAACTTTATAGTTTTTCTCCACGGATGCAGGCACGCTTAGTTTATTTCCGTTGTTAACACGTATGCAATACGTGTCCGAGAGCGATCGCGGCTGGTTAGTATTCGTATTTTGGAGAGCGTTGCTGCTTGCCTTTCTTAACTTAATATTTAAGCGACCTTAAATTTACAATAAAGCCGTATGCGCGACTGGAACACTCTGTTGGTTTGGCTCACTGTTTGCATTTTAATTAGTAAATTGGTACCGAAACCTTGCAAATAAACCATCTCTTTAATTCGTAAATTATATTTAGCAACTCAAAATTGATAGACCCGCGTATAAACATTACGTTTTCATTATACTGCATTTGAAATAAAATCACCTCATATTCGTTTATTGATGATGAGGTGGTAAACATCCTTGACCTCACCAACAGTTTGTGCGCGCATCATGAATGTTAGAGAATTTGAAGTAATCTCGTTGTAATAACTCTAAATGGTATTTTTTGTTTGTAATCAAAAATGTGTAAATAGAGCAGTCACCATTCAAAAAAGGCGGCTGTAGCTACTGAACAGTCATCTCTGAGGTGTGCAGCGTGAATACACTTTGGATAGTACCAGTAAAGATTAATGTTCATGAGCATGGTACAAGTAAAAATTCATGAGCATGACCATGGTACCAGCCGGGATTGATTGTCATGAGCAGAGTCCCAGTCGAGATTGATGCTTATGAACCAGATGCCAGCAAAGGTTGATGGAATAATATATTGCACATACAAATACTGGTAAGCTCAAGCCTGTTACCAGCAGGGTCGGATGTACCCGAGTCTGTTACCAGCAGAGACTGACACACCCGAGCCTGTTACCAGCAGACCTGTTACCAGCAAAGGCTGATACACCCGAGCCTGTTACCAGCAGAGACTGATGCACCCGAGCCTGTTACCAGCAGAGACTGATGCACTCGAGTTGCCCGCAAAGATTTGCAGTGAGCTCCACAGATCGATCAGCGAGACTCGCATCAACAATTTGCTCGCAATTAAAACGATGATTAGTCCCTGCGTCCAGCAGCTCGGCCAGTCAACAACATCCGTTTTGAGATGCCGGCGGAAGCGACATTGCGCTCATCTCTGCTCTACAGACTGCCAAATATATTTACATAGATTGATGTGGTGTTTGCACAACTGAGCAAATATTCACCAATCGATTTTCACTGAAGCGCCCATTTCTTCTAGTGATCTGTTAGTTTTTCTCTAATCAGAATTTGATTATGTTAAGTGATGTTAAAATGTGTCGTGGTTCGATACTAAGTACGCATAATTGTTTTGAGGATTTAAAGGAAGAACGACATTATTCTAAATAATTTTTTTCTATCAACTAATATCGCTCTGCAATGAGCACTTTTCAGATTTCTGTTTTGTGACCTGCACCGATCGAGGGAGAAACTTTTCCATTAGGTTTGGTGTCTTAAAACAGCTATTAGTATTTTAAAATTGAGCTTTAAAGGGTCAGAATATGCAGGTCATTCTTGGTATACATCGGATTTGTTTTATATACCATTTCCCCCAGTGCGGTACTGTTAGGTTACCTCAGCCATGAATAGGCCTTCGAGACTTCTATCTTTCGTGCCCACTGAGCTTCTTTCCGTTTTCATGCTTTCTTCGCTGATTATTCTTCATCTTTTCTTTCTGTTCCTTCTTAGTTTTCTGTTCCTATGCGCAGGGGTTCTTGTGCAGGACCACATCTTGTGTGGGACCACATCTTGTGCAGGACCACATCTTGCGTGGGACCACATCTTGCGTGGGACCACATCTTGTGTGGGACCACATCTTGTGCTTAGATTGTTTGTTCTCCTAAGTTCATCCTAAGTTCGAGTTGCTGAAGCTCCGCTGTCTTCACTACTACTACTACTTCTACTACTACTACTACTACTACTACTA
>VOMN01029607.1:0-10996 GCA_014899125.1 Orchestia grillus
ATTGCCACCATTATTCTTATTGATCTCTTCCATTATTGCACTTGTGTGACTAAGAATACTACTTCCTTATTGCAAGAAGTCATTGCTTGATGAAGCATTACTAAAATCAATAGAACTTATTTGATTATTTGGATGAGAGTTACCTGAAATATTATTGTTAGTATCGTTGTTAGAATGTTGCTGATTGTGTTGTTGTCTGAACATCTGGGATTGTGATTGTGATGGCTATTCGACCAAATCTAGCTAGTCTTGATAATGTGATGATGCTTATAAAAAATGTGGATTTTGAGAATTCGGATGTTTTTGCTGCTGTAATGAAGACATATTATTAGACTACCCTGATCCCGATCCGAGCACTGGGAATAGCTTATTTAAACAGCTGAGAAAAATCTTATTATCCATTAAATGGTTTATTTGCTGATTCATTGATTAGCTTTCTAACAATTTTGATGAGTAAGCAATCTTTCCTAATAATCCTTACACTGGCAAGTCTTATCTTTTCTTTTTTTTCATCCTCATGGAAGCGCTACCACCGAATGTCGCA
This sequence comes from Orchestia grillus, assembly GCA_014899125.1. Classification (NCBI taxonomy): domain Eukaryota; kingdom Metazoa; phylum Arthropoda; class Malacostraca; order Amphipoda; family Talitridae; genus Orchestia; species Orchestia grillus. Next base: position 545 of record VOMN01029607.1, read on the forward strand.
GCACCACTGCTGGCTTAGCTGCGATTATTCTTTCGTTTTGCTCCTATGTCAGTTTATTTTGTTGCCTTCGTTGATTGAACTTCTGCCTCCTATTAGTTTAACAATGATAGTAATTGCTGGGATGGCCTGACAGGGATTTTACTGGCGATTTAGGCCCGCATTGTTTGTGCTGTATATTTCATGCCATTTTGTTCTAAAAATTCTTACAAAGCTTTGAGGCTTTATATCATTTTGATATGTTATAGTTGTAGAAGGTCGAGTCGAGTAGTAGCTTCTGAGTACTTTTTTTTTAAAAAAAAATTATGTTTGAATTATTGAATGAATTATTAATCAAAAAAGTTTGTGTTTATTTAAGACTTTTAAAAGACAAACAAAAAAATATAAACAATTTCAATCAATTAATCAATCAATCAAGTTAATTTACTTTTATTGCTGAAATTGACTAAATAAATTGGCTCTATTTTTTATTCACATTCATTTATCAAATCTCATGATTAATAACAAAGAATAAGAAATGTCAGAAAAGTAAAATATTTTGAATGATGAATCTCAACTTCAACAACATTCATAAGAAGACGAAAGTTCCTTAAAATAAAAGCTAAACAAATTTCATGAATCATATGCAGCAAACAGCTCTAGCTCTCAGTCTCAATAATTTAAAAACTCTTTTAATCTTGAAGATTAAATCAAAGATACTTATTTGAACTAAGAATATCAGAAGTTCAAAAAGTTGAGGCATAATCATAATCGCGAGCTTAAAAATGGAATCCAAGGCAGGGTTGTAAATACCAGTCTGCTTCCCACAGAGTTGGTTGATGAGTAAATAAGGCGCCTTCAGCAGGAAATAGAAAAGGTTCAAACCTAAACTTCTACAATTGATGCGAAAATCGAAACAAATAAAGATCAAAAGAATCAGATTCAGTATGAGCTTGATAGCTTTGATCGAATATTGAAATATTTCTCCTAAAGTTTAGTAAAAAAATAAAATAACAATAACTAAGCCTAATTGTAAAAGCTCAGTTAAGACTACCCAATGAAAGAGTTCTTCAAATCTTTACAAAAACAAATAAAAAAAAGCAAATCTTAGCATGATACCAACACTCAAATAACTCTACGACTTGCTAAATATTTGCAAAACAAGTTAACAATTACATCAAATTAGATCCAATAAGCCTAAAATGATATTGAATAGCTTGACAGATAATCAGAAGTTTACTAAAATCAACTGCAAGAGATACGCCAGGCTTAAAAAAACAAAAAGTAGAATAAAAAATGTGACAGCTTGAAAAGCCAGATTGCAAATGAAGAAAAGTAGGTTCAAAAGATTTAGAAGTTGTGCAAGGATGTTGAGAGGAGTATCCGGATTAACAAAAAGATGATGGCTAGCAGTACTAGTGCTAATGGTTGATAACAATTAATCATAAATATTATTCAGCATTGTTAAATTTTTTTAAACTTTAATTGAAAAAATAATATCTAAGCGCTTTGTGAAAAAAACCAGTTGTCAGCCAGTGTGTATTATTAAAAATGATAAAATAAACAAATACGACTTTCCTAATGTATATTTGTAAGTTCTTTGATATAATAATTTATTGATTGAAAGACAATATATAATTGAAGAAAATACAAACAATTATATTTTTAATAATTTGATGCATTCTAATTTTCAGATGTAAGAAGCATATTCTGAGCAGACCAAAATGAGCAAAACCATAATTATAGAATCATTGTAGGGCAATTTCTCTCAGCAGTTTCAAATAGCCATTCCTTATGACTCCTTAACTAGAGAGCTTGACGTAGGCAGGGTTTTACATTAAATTTTCTTTGAAAGTATTTAACATTCTAATTTGTAGTACTAGATAATTCGGCTTAGTATCAAGTGTTCTACTACAGCAACAACTCAGGATATTTCAACTTTGGGTGTATTTACCCGTTCAAAGTGCCATTTATTTTAGGCTAATAGTTCATACCAAAATAATCAATTTTCATAGCATTCCGCAAGGTCATCCAAGTAGACGATGGCATTGCAAATCAAAAGTCAGCTCAGTCACAACTACAATAGCAAGGCCCTCCTCCCAAAAGGAAGCGCATAAATGATAGAACAATTCAGTTTATACTATAAAAGGTGTCACTGTGGAGAAACAGATGCGAAGAGGAAAAGATAACCTTTGAAGAGGCGGCAAAGGAAATAGAAATACCCAAAAAGACTTTGGATGACTATTACTCTCTGATAAAATTAGGTTAACAGTATAATTTTGATTTCTAAAAAAATCTAAATCAGAAAATTGGAATACTAAGGCAATATGTGAAGTAGAGGCACAAGAAAAAGACTGATTAAAAAAGGCCTCACAAAATGTCAATAGTCGACAGGATGATGTTTTAATCTGAGTAAGAATGAATGAAATACAATTAACACACAAAATTAACCAAATAAGCAATAAAGATAATATTTCACTTTTATATTTGATTTAATCAAAAAGTTAGCAAACTGGAAAAAACTTAACTAAATAAATTAAACCCATTTTGTTTGTTTTACTGATAACAAAACTGATACTCATTTTATTAATTTTAGTCATATCATCTTAGCTCCTTCCATGTACCACCTTAATAAGTTTATATGCATCATGCTTCCAAAAACCAACAACGCTGATTGCATGATAGAATAAGAGAATATTTAGTCTACGATTTCTTTAACATGCTTTTCTGTTTACATTTACATTCTTTCAGCTTTGATGTGCATCTGAATCTGCTCTTTGGAAATTTAGTAAAGTTTTTGAGAGCTCAAAGAAAGATCTTTCAAGTTTTTAGATGTATACTTGTGAACACTGGTGACCATATTTTGATTTGAATCCTCTGCCTTTTCCTATAATTCATGCTTAAAGTTTGTTAATAGCTTTAAGGATACAAGATATCGAGTAATCGGAGTTTTAGGTTTAGTCGGCTTTTCCAAGAAATTTTATATTGCTTCTTCTAAACTTTTAGGAGATTACCCTTAAGCGGTTGGCTCGGAAGCATAAGTAGCCTTCCTAAAAACCTTATAAAACTTAACACAAGTTTTATATTCTAAATTTGATACAGTCTTATCATCCTTTTACAACGATTCTTTAGATTCTTTATGAATGGTATATTTAAACTTAACATCTTTTAAAGTTTAATTCAACAATAGTACCTGTGTTTATTTTTACTTCTTAATCTGTGCTTAACTGTCAACATCGTTCTCTTCGTGATCCTTCTCCTCGATCTTTTCTTGAATTGGCTATTTAAAAAGTTGATAAACCTATATACTAAACTTATTATCAGTCTCACTGATGATAGGCAAACTCATATCTATTGATAGTCTTTATTGTGGAAATACTACGGAAGTAAAGCATCTGATTTCATTCATTTTTAAAGGAAAGTTTATTGTATTGATGGGCTACATGAGCGAAAAGAATAGAATGATACACGTTATCATGTTGACTATTGTTTTGATGGAAGATTTTTTTTGTCTTCTATTTTAGCTGATCAACATTAAAGCGGAGGAAAGGTTATTGGGCTTTTTACTTTCGAACTACATAAAAGAATCTTTACTAAGTTTTTTAATCATTAATTTTGTATAATTATGTTAACCCTTTTATTAAAAATCAAAAACAAGAAATAGTTATTATTTTATTCATTATTGAAAGCAGTTATTCGATCCAACCAGTTTGATTGATCAATTGATCAAAACAAAAATAAAAAATACGTAAAATTTACTTTTTTTACTTTTTCATTTATTTCTAAACGAAATGCGCGTCACTATTTTTATTTTCTCAATTTATTAAATAAAAAGTATAAAAATACATTCTTTTTTTTTCTTTGAACTTTTACTTACTCAATTAAAAGAGTTAATATACATTTCTGTTTGAATTGTTAGTAAGGAATTAAAATTAAACAACAACATACTTACATAATAAACTACAAGCATTCCACATGATTAACTTCGCCTCGCTTTTCAATCAGTTCAGAGCAAACAGCAACAACCCAATCAATGAACTGCTAGAGGAAGCCGACACGCCTTTGGATAAGCTTATGGATTAGGACACCTTCATCAATGAGTACAAGGCCGGAAACGCAAAGGTCATGGAATAGTAACACTTTTTGTGATTTAGTCTCAAGTATTAGAAAGTCAAGGAGCTCTTGGAGTACGTGACCGTCGTTGGACCCGCTGATGACAAGAAAAGAGGCTATAAGTTCAAATATTCTCAAATTTTAGGTTTCCTCAAGCGGCTGCCGATATCCTCAGTACGGACAACAATTTCATGGTAGAGTACTTCCTGCCTGATGGCAAGATCTATAAAGAGTAAATAACCTTCTAGGAGGTCGAAACTGAGATAGAAGTCACAGATTCAGATGAGGATGAAGAAGAAAATGTAAAAACTGAATAAGTTTAAAATAAATCTGAAAAGCAAGTAGTTCCCGAAGAACCTTCCAAAACCATAATCAAAGATACTCTCTAGACTTCAGCTTAAGATAAACCAACTGAAGAAAAAGCTTCCAGTTAAGCATAAGCCGAGGCAAAGACTGAAGCGGAGAAAACAGAGAAGCCTGAAAAGGACGAAAATGCGGAAAAAGCAAAAAAGCCTGAAAAAGAAGAAAAAACTGAAAAAACAGAAAAAATTGAAAAAGCAGAAAAGGAAGCTGATGAATAGAATCCTTCAGATTAAAGTACTGACTCTGCTGCAACACCAGTCCCAGTTGCCAAAAAGACGAAGCTTTTGAAAAAAATAAATAAGGTAGAAAAATCTGAAAAGATTGAAGTTCAGCCTTTAATCGGGGAAGTTTTTGATTTCTTTGACGGATAAATCAATTATATTCTCACTGGGTATGTTTGCAAAATGCTAGGAGCATTTTTCACTAAAAAGCCAGCTCAAATGATGGAGTTCCTTTTTACCTAGAATAGAATCTGGAAACTTGTCAAACACATTGAGTCAAGATCTGTGGGTGAGTTCCTGCTTAAGGTTCTGACATATGAATCTAACAAAATGGCAAAATAAAGGGAAGAATTTTTCAAGGCTCTTCTTCAAAAATTGTCTGAGGATAATGAGATTTGCGTACATTAATATTTTATTTAGGTTCTAAGCAATTTCTCTGGATTCGTTTGCGAAACCATCGAAAAGGCTGCAAACAATTACAAGGGAAACAATCAAGTACCTGAGTTCTCCATGATTTTCTTTTCTCCTTAAATTGTCACCATCGCGATAAAGAATGTTATAAGCTAACTAGAAAATGTTTCAGTGTACAACGCTCCAATCTTGTTTACGTATCTGACAAATGTTCCTTTCACTCTTCCTGACTAATAGGCTATTAAAAAAGAGTTCAAAAAGCTTCTTAAAATGTTCATCAAAAAGAGTCTAAAAAAATTGGATATCAACAATAGATCCCGTCCCAAATTAGGTTTCGGCAGAGTTAAAATTGTTGAAATCCTTACGTTCATTGTAAAGGAAGATCTTTTGCAATCCCGAAATGCTTTAGGTGATGAATAAAATGCTTTTACAATTCTTTTCAACTTGTGCAAGAATTTTCAACTGAATAACGTTCTTCATAACTAAGTTGTAAAAATTGTTACAATTGGACTTTAAGAATCTGAATAAAGTAGCTTAAACCAAGCAGTACATTTTTCTTTATTTTAGCTATTAAAAAATGATACACTTTTGAACTTTTTAGTCGAATAATGTGAGTAGAACTAAAAAATAATCAAAGGAGTAGGTTCTCAAAGATTCAAAAAAGGTTACATTGGTCATATTGTTCAAATATGCAGAATTATCCAAGAAAAGTCAGCTGAAGATAACGCTGCAGCTACCAAGATTGTTGAAAGTACAGATATAATTTAATTTTTAAGGAGAGGAGTTCGATAATGTCATAAAAACATTGGTTGAGAAAGAAATATTCGAAAATAACAAAAGCCTGGCCGGTTTCAGCATGAAAAAAGACATTCAACACGAAATCATGTTCCAAAAATAAGTATTTTATATTTAATCGCAAATAGGACATTATCACTCACTATTATGACTTTTTGAGCAAGTCTCCCAAGGCAGTTTTTGAAGCAGAGCCTGAACCCCCAATCAACATCTAGCACCCTGACTTCTTGGAAGAAATGGAAAGACAATTAGAAGAGAACCTGTCAACATAGGCTGGTTCTTAGAAGTCATAAAAGGCTTAGGCTATATAGGAGGCAGAGCATCCTTTCAGCAAAGAGCACTCTTTCCAAACTCATTTACAATATGACTTAGAAGATCTCATGAGAGATATGTAGATATGATAAATAAACAGACAACTGACAGATAAAAGATAGCTAAAAGGTATTATTGTTGATGTGATATTTTAATCAAATCAAAAAAATCATGTTGCTTTGCTGAATTGTTAATTTTGTTAATAAAATCGTTAAATATTCTAATCATTATCTTTTGGATTTACGTCATACATGAATGCATCATATAATATTTTTTATGGCTGTTTCAGTAAACAATAACTGAATACTTTTTAAGAGAAATTATAAAGATAAATTTTTAAAAATATTGATATTGAAATATTGAAAAATGGGAAAAGTTGGCTCAAAAGCTTAAGTTGGCTAACAGAAAAAGAATTAAAATTCTTTGGCGTAAAAATAGGAAGAGCCCATAGGCTTAAAGATAAAGGATGCCCTAATTGGCGAATACAGTAAAGCTCCAAAGTATATGAAGGACAATGAAGCCATCACAGGAGGATATAGAATTAACTTCAACAGTCCCTGGAAAATCTTCAAGAGTCTATTCATGGTACATAACGAAAGTGTTAATATTTGGAGCCATTTTGTCCCAGCAATCATCATTTGCATAGCTATTGTAGTTCTCTTATTCTTGATCGACAAACAGAGTCTGGCCAAGGAGTTCTAAGAGTACCACCAAAGCCTTTCGAACAGTTTTTAGCACTACACTAACAGCCTTGATAATTTGACCCTTATTCAAAACATGAAACATATGAAAAACAAAACTAAGTTTGAGCTTTAGTAGTTGCAACAAAATGTTATAAACTCTTATTTGTCCTTCAGTTAGGACATAGATAACAGCATAACCAACCTAAAAGGAATCATTGATAATATAAACATGAATAATATCGAAGATTCTCTGCGAACAAGCTTCAAGGAAAACATAAAAAAGCTGGAAACTATAAAAAATGACTATGAAAAAGTAATCGCTCCTGCCCTTGTCAGTAAGATTAATTCTTTGGATAATAAATATCTGATCTCGTTAAAGGACCGAATGAATAAGTTACAGGAAGAGCTCGACTCAGACCGCTATAAATATATTGACGTTCTTCACGAGCAGTCCCCCAACCCTCATAAAGTGTCAAGATGGCCCATCATCGTATTTCTTTCTTCAGCCTTTATATGTCTCATGTGCAGTACTCTGTTTCATCTATTCTATCCAATGTCTTCAGGTACTTATTTATTAAAAACATTCTATTTTAGCCTCCTACAAAGTCTTCAGCAGGTTCGACTATGCCGGCATCAGCATGCTTATCGCAGGAAGCACATTTCCACCCTTTTACTATGGAATGTACTGCTATTTTTAAGTGTTTATTGTCTATGAGATTATTGAGCTATCCCTAGCAGTGATCATATTCATCCTGTCAGTGTTTGAATGGATGCACCGACCTGAGAATGCCAACTATAAAGCCTTGATTTATGGAGGTTTTGGAGTTTTCAATGTTATTCCAGTTTCGCATTTATTGATAAACAGCCAGTTCTTCAATAGTGGAGATGGGTATAGCTTTGAGACTGGTCTACCTTATTTTATTTTGTTAGGAGCGTCTTATCTGTTTGGCCTGTATGTGTATACAGCAAGGTATTAGCTTATTTGATTAATTCATAGATGCCCTGAAAGACAGTACCCTGGAAAGTTCAACTATTGTGGACATAGCCATCAATTTTGGCACATGTTTGTAGTGATAGGAATCATATTGACCTATATGGTGTCGTTGTAGAATTACGAAATGAGAAAAAACCACGCATGTCCTATTTCTNAAATATTTAGTTTGGTTTGGTTTGATTCGATTAAATTGAATTGAATTGAATAAAAATGGTTGTATCCTTTCTTTTTATAAGTTCATTTATTTATTTAAAACTTATATCTTCTTAAAAATTAATCATTTCAAAAAAATTAATTTTGTTACATAAAAATGATTGATAATTATACATACACACACATGCAATAAATAAATAAACAAAATATAAACGAACTTTTTAAGATTGTTTAGATGTTTTCTTGTTTTTTTGGAGAAGTTTGCCTGAATCACCCAATCACTCTTTGTGGTCAAGCTATTTAATAATGTATGACCCGTTTCCATCAAAGGTGATCATTCTTTCATGGTGTCTGTACAAACTGCTCCTGTGAGACACAGTAAACAGAGTTATCTTGAGCTATTTGGCTTTGTTGTAAAGTTATGCCTCAACGTCCATGCTCACCTGACTAGTGCATTCGTCCAGAATAGCGAACAAAGGCTTATGGTAGAAGAGTCTTGCCATAGCAATTCGCTGCTTCTCACCTCCCGAAAGGACATCGTTCCAATCATTTACTGAGTCAAAACCTCCTTATCTTTCTTAAAGATAGTCTAGCCGAACGTCCTTTAGCAAAGCTCGTAGGTGTTCATCATCTAGGAGCCTCTTGGTGTTCATCTCGTTCTTTGTGTTAGGGTAGATCACTTGGTCTCTTAGGGTTCCTGGGGGAAGGTAAGCTCGCTGAGGAATATAGAAGAGCTTCTACATGTTGGGTCGTCTAAGAACTCCATCTGTTAAGGGCCAGAGGCCACTGAGGATTCTGAACAGGGAACTTTTTCCACATCCATTGGGCCCCGTAACCACAGTGTTCATACCTCTTCTGACTTCAAAGTTCATCTACTTTAGTAGACAGTCTCCGTTAGGAGAGATGATTGGTACGCCTTAAAACTTGATGAAGTCTTCAGTCTCAACAAGTCTGCCTTTAGTCATGTCATTTATTGAATCAAGATGAGGCTCTCCTTTGGCTCTTTCTTCATTACTGGTAACCTGAGTTCTTACAAACTTTCCATCCTCTAAATCTTCTAGAACCTCTTTCATCTCATATACCAAAGTGGAGAAGCCTGCTAGTTGCTGTATCTCTTTGTAAGAAATGACCAGCCTACCGATAGCCTTTGCTAGGTTGATCAAGAGTGATGAGTTTCTTACATAGTCTCTTGTGATGGCACTTGGGTCAGTTGCTACCTTTTTTAAGTATTCTTCTGATCCTGGACCGAATACTGGCAATCCCAATACTGCATATCCTACCATGACTGCTCCATATTTCACAAGCATGGAGTCGAACACTCCCATGTACAGTTTCTTGTTCATTATTCCTGTACTGTGTTTGAGGAGTTTCTAAATTGGGTCAATGAAAACTTACATTGAATTGGTTGTTGATTCTGGTTTTTTCCCAATCGTTTCCTTTAAAAAAGGCGATTTCTTCGGCATGATGGACCAGGTCAGTTTGAGAGGCTCTGTACTATCCTTACAGTCTTTGTTCAATAGCTGTGAGTTTTCCAAAAGGTGGAGATACAAATTTGAGGAGAGCTCCTGAGCATAGATACCACAGAATGATAGACAGTGGTCCCTGCCAACCGACAAGATCAGAAAGTTTTCTAGAGAATAGAAGAATATCAAGAGTTGGCTTGGAAAAGTTAGAATAAATTGTTGAAAGTGAAGTTGCCCATTTTTCTATATCGGCTGTAAGTCTTTGGTCAGGATTTGTCACTCTGCTGTCAAGGTTGCCAAGCTGATAGAATATCATATCTTTCAGATAGGTGCTATGGAAGTAGTTGGTGAGCCTTTTCTTAAAATTGAGAGAAAGCCTTTTGTTCAAGAAATCTAAGAATGAGTTCACAAAGGAGGCTGGAATAGCTATCATTCCAAGGCCGAAAATCTAAATAGAAGTAGCTTTACTCTTTTAATAAAGAGGCCAAGGTCTCTTTAGATGATAGCTTTGACTATCTTTCCGTTGACTCCTGAAAGATAGATACTAAGGAATGTCCTGAGCACTAGAAAGACTGTGAGAAGAACTATATCGAGAACTTCTTGGCACTTCCACGTAGGAATTACGATCTTAATTAGCTTTTTGATTCTCTCAATGAACTCTGCATCGACATTTCCCTTTCCACCCTGAATAAGCACTGATAGATACCTTTGATTTTTCTGGCTTCAGTTTGATATTTTATAACTAGTTTTTCTTGCTTCTGATTTGAAGGAGGAAGGCTATGATCAGAAGGACAGTTGCAGTTATAAACTTTTTCTTCTTAGAACCGATAAGGACATCAATCAAAGCTTGAGCGGCTGTACCAGCAACTTTCGATTGTTCTGCCATCAACAAATTTATTTATTGAACTTTAATAATGAGTTTTAATACTATTAATATGTCATACTTTCCTAAACGGGTAAAGCTCAAT
>VOMN01029611.1:0-17254 GCA_014899125.1 Orchestia grillus
GCACACACACAGCACACACACAGCACACACACAGCACACACACAGTACACACACAGCACACACACAGTACACACACAGCACACACACACAGCACACACAAAGCTCACACACAGTACACACACAGTACACACACAGCACACACACAGTACACACACAGCACACACCCACACAGGGAGGGGCGGAATGCAATCAACCAGCCGTGCTTGCAGGCACAATTCATGCACGCGCTCTCACTGCATTCACTGCCCGCCATACATCAGGTCGGAATTTTATCGTCGGAAAGCGTGCGGCAATTTTGGTAAATTGCTTCTTATGTGGTGAGGCCATGGGGTGGTGAGGCCATGTGGTGGTGAGGCCATGTGATGTTGAGGCCATGTGATGTTGAGGCCATTTGGTGGTGAGGCCATTTGGTGGTGAGGACATGTGATGTTGAGGCCATTTGGTGGTGAGGCCATGTGATGTTGAGGCCATTTGGTGGTGAGGCCATTTGGTGAACAGCAAGAGGAAGCGTCTGGAGAAGAAGCTCAATAATTTATTATTAATTACTCTCCAATTAATCCAGATTTGTCTAAATTTCAATTATCTTCGCTAATCAAGATAGAAATAATTGGGTCGCATCTGACCACACACGCTCGTTTCAGCAGTCACCACGTGTACTGTGCACTGGTCAAATGTACTTTGTACGCTCACCGTGCTTACTTTGTACAAGCTTTGATTAGTAATTAAACAGCGTAGAGAATTATGTACTTCCCTGTACTAAATGTACGTGCACACATCATGAATGTGAAGGCACACAACACGGATGTGGACATATTCCAAATCATATTTCAGACAATATTCATGATCATACTGTAGGTCCTATTCCAGATCATTTCCCAGATGCGTGTGATACTTCAAATACCAAGTAACCACAGCCAAAGCAACACGTATCAATTAATACCCAAATACAGCAGTTTTAGCAGCTGTGCGATTGCTGTAGCGACTGGAACACAGGTTCACGTACATGTTTGTGCGACGATGTTCCTGTTCTGCTGCTGAGACTTTTAATGCAACGTCCATTTTTGTAATATATTTTTTTTGAGATTCCTGTCATTCTCTTCTGCGAGAAATTTCCGTTCTTTTCCGAAAGTCGAAAATTAGGGTTCGATCCCGGATATCGATCTCAGGGTGTTCCTGAGAGGCAATCGCAATACAGGCAGTAAGCCAGACGCAATCACTGTACTGATGACAATCACAAAAGCAGCAGTAATCAACCAATGACAATCTCAGTCACTACTGCAGCCATGATCACTGTCACTTTTAATTGCAGTGTAGATGACAATCGCAATTCGCAATCGCCAACAATACCTCAATCACAATCATCATCTTGGTCTTGAGCAATCAGGATGATAATCACAATCATTATCCCTTTCTGAAGCAATCAAAATAAAAATCACGGTCGGTATACTTTTTTGTGACAGTTAGGGTAATAATCACAATCAATATTCTGTTGCAATTAGGGTGATAATCACAATCAATATTCTGTCGCAATTAGGGTAATAATCACAATCAATATTCTGTCGCAGTTAGGGTAATAATCATATTCATCCGTCACTATGACAATCAGGGTCGAGTATTTCAGTTAAAAACCGTACACACGGTCAAAATATGTGAACATATATTCATGGCACACGTGTTTGTTTGGCACAGCCCGGGGAATGATGGCGAAAAGCTCAAGTGGGAATGATGGCGAAAAGCTCAAATGGGAATGATGGCGGAAAGCTCAAGTGGGAATGATGGAGGAAATGTTCACACGAGAGTACAATATTCAGCTGAAGAAACAGTATTGGGCGCTCCAAAGAGAGAGAACGGCCGAGGGTCTCGCTTTAACGTCACATACTCGTTTTAACGTCACATACTCGCATTAACGTCACATACTCTCATTAACGCTACATACTCGCATTAANGCCTGTTTTGTGTCTATATCATTCTGTTCACTTTTCCCGATTTCGTTTGGAATCAATTCGTAAGTGGGATGATTTTTTTTTCTAGCTTCATGAAAATAATGGGTAGCTTCTGTCTAATTTATAACTAATTTATGTTTAATCTATCATGATTTTGGGTTCAATTTCTGCCTGATTTGAGCATAACTTGTGTCTAATTTGTGTCTAATTCTCATTTAATTTGAGTCAGATTTACACCCAACATGCGTAAAATTTGTGTCCTATTTGTATCTAATTTGGGTCTAATTTGTGTCTAATTTGTATTTAATTTGTGGTTAATTTGCGTCTAATTAGCCACCGAGCTTCCCCCCGTCACTTGTTACAATTATGTTTACATAATTCATGTCTCATTCAGGAAGAGCAGCGCGTCTGATAAGCCTAAGAGCTGCCGCTAATTCATGACTACATAATTCTACATAACTCATAATTCTACATAATTCATAATTCTACATGATTCATAATCCTACATAATTCGTCATTATTCGGGATTCTCATAATTCGTCATTATTCATAATTCTACATAATTCGTCACAATTCTTTATTCTACATGATTCGTTTACATAATTGATGTCTCACCCGCCACCAGCGGCAGCACGCCAGGTGAGGCCACGAGCTGGCGCTAATGTGACCCAAATGAGGCTCTATTCTACAAAACTCGACTCTAAATAACCATCTTAACACACGCACAATGATCCATTTTATCGCAAAGCGCATCATTTCCGTGGAATATCATCATGCGTGCCTTTCATGCGAACGTCACAGGCTTTCCTGACCCAATATGCGACAGGGCGAGAAAGAGAGAGAGGGAGAGGGAGAGCGAGAGAGAGAGAGAGGGAGAGAGAGAGGGAGAGAGAGGGAGAGAGGGAGAGAGAGGGAGAGAGGCTGTGCAGTGCAGCATGATGTAGATTCACATCGCGTCAAATTCTGGCCGATGATTGGTCCATTATGACAATCCGAGCGTTTTAATTGGCTCCAACATTGCCTCTCATCCGCTTCTAAATTAATTGATAATAACGCAAAAATTAACGGTGCAAAAATTGCCTTGCAGTGTTGCATCGGAGCTCCTCTCAAAGCCTGACGGGTTGATTTTGCACCACGTCGCTTGAAACGGCCCTTTAATGAGCAGTTTCTCGCTGCCCTTCGTAAAAATTATTGTGTGAACGAATAAATTGCTTTCTAACTACGTGGGATAATTGGGTTTGTATTAAAGTTCATGGGCAGCTCTACAGCACAACGCGGTCTCTTGAATATATAAATATGTACCGTATGATGCACGGTATCGTGGATACATACATATGTACCATATGATGCACGGTATCGTGAATACATACATGTATATATGTACCGTATGATGCACCAAGCTTTCGATTGCAATTGACAGAAAATCTGTAATGTACTTCAAATTAAAAACAGCTTGGATCAAATTCAGAGCAGTTTTAGGGTACATTTATAACGCATAATACTGTACGTGGAATGCATTACACTGTATATTGAAAAAATTACGCTGTACATTGAATAAAACATACTGAACAACGAATAAATTACACTGTACGTTAAGCATTTGTAGAAATATGCGAGCTAATCAGGTCATACAAGGTCTGGCGAGAAGTCTACGGCGTTATAGATCCGCATTTGGATTTCTCCAATTACGTTTCTAGCAAGGTGTCAAACATATTTTGAGTTGAGCAGCACGCGGAAGTGTACGTGCAATGTGAGAATTTTTCAAGGGATGTTAGAGTTAGAATAGATCCCCAAAATATCTTGAGGAGAAAAGGGAAAAAAATACGCTGGAGTGGCTTTCATCATCTTATGTAAATTTTCGTTGGCTTCCAATTGTCAAAACAGGCGTACACATACATGTTAGCTAACCTAATATAATCTAACATAACATAATCTAACCTAACTTAATTTAACCTAACCTAATGTAACCTGACCTAACCTAATCGAACCTAACCCTACCCACCATCAGGCGATTATTGTTATTCATGTATGATTTACCATAATCCCTAAGGCTTTACAAAGCAACATAATAGTAATGTATGCAGACACACGCTCATTTCGCCCTTATGTCTCGAGGGGGCAAGAGTCTCCTTCTGCAATTTTTTTTAGGGTATATCTATGTTCGAACGAAAAGAGTGCAGGTAGTCGTTAGTTTACGACTTATACGACTTACGACACGACCGTCTGGTCGTGACCAAGAATCTGAAAAACTTATCACTGGAGAACTGATCTAACTGGTTGGGGATCTAGGATCTTACGTAGTCGTAAGTCTACGACTACAAAGACATACACAGTCGTAAATCGACTACCAGTACAACAAATGCGGTCGTAAGTCTGCGACCACAAAGACAAACGCAATTACATACTTCCATAATTTCGTAATTCCATACTTCCATAAATTTCATAATTCCACATTTCCATTATTCCATAATTCTACAATTCCATTATTCCATCCTTCCATAATTTCATAATAATATAGTTCCATAATTACATTATTACATAATTTCCTAATTCCCTAATTGCAGAATTTCGGACCTGCATTTTCTCGTTCGATGTGCCACGTAATGGGGACCTTTCAGCCCGGTACTCCGTTGGCGACTCGTGTTCCATTGCTTCACCCATTTCCCATTAGAAGTCAAACTTCGCACCATTAACGCCATTTTCGTCCGCGTTTTCGGCAACTTGGACGTAATTCGCTGACTTCAGCTGGTGATGAGACTCAAGTCGAAACCTTATCGAAAATTCTGGCTATTTTATTCTTCCCTTTATTTTTAATCAGTATTGATCCCACTCCCCACGTGCACACACACACGTACACACATCTACACACACACACACACACACACACACAAAAGATGACGCGTCAACATGGAGACGGACGTGCGGGTTAGTTGCGAATGAAATTGAATATTTAGCTTTAGATTAAAAAACGCTGTTGATGATCACCCCCAGCGAGAATTAATTTTGCAGTCATGATGCAATACTGAAAATGTTTTGTTGCTTCCTGCGTGTTGACATATATTTCGAGAATCAGACAATTGACATTATCAATAATATTTCCTAGAAACACTCGCAATATAGATATAGATTTTTTAGAAACACTAAAAAATGAACAATATAGATTAATCAACAAAAGAGTTTCGGTTATGTTAAAAGGATTCTCTAACAACGCAATTCACTCTCGGAGAATATGAAAAAAATCAAATATTTGGAAAAGGGTCCCAATATTCAATACAAACTACAATGTCGGCTAAGATTCTGCACAAGGACTTCGAATATTTTTTTTATTTTATGTACCTTTGATACAGGATAGCATTACCGCGCCTGCCCAGTCTACCTATTGCAGTTGAAAGACTTCATAGGTTATTAATCGGTGCCATAGATGCACGTATATTATGACCAATCATAAGAATGGATGTAGGCCTAAACAGTTTCGAGAGAAAACTTACATCAGATGGGACACGAGCATGTAATGTTTCTCCCTATATTTTTTAAAGCTTTCCTGGTTCGAGGGACTTGAAATTTGGCATCCAAAGTGAACTTGAAATTAAAGGAAATTAAAGATGAGCGTCCCATGCTCTTTAATCCTGCGTTGTTTAGGTTACACTGCGCCACGTGACTTTTATGCTTATTAATTTTAGATTTAATGCCAACTTCTTTTATTGTAAATCCTTTAAAAATGGGTCAGTTGCCTGTGAAACTGTGCTCTCGCAATTAATTATTATTCTACTGCTGCATTTGTTCCTGGTTGTGCTTTAGTTAAAGGAAAATCTAGTCTTAAATATTTGTTGGCCTGCGCCGCGCAGAAGCCAGTTATCCTTTTTTCCTTGAATTTTCGTCTAGTTATGAAGAAACAGGAAACTTCGACCGCAGTTCACGAACAAGCTCAAATGCGCAATTATATGTGTTTACTTTTTGTTTTCCAGACCTATGTAAATATTCGTTGAAATAACCTGCAGTTCAGGATTCAATTTTGAAATGCGTCGGTGAGTAAGAATTAAAATTAGAAGACGCATGCGGCCAATCGACTTGTTCATCATGAATTACTACGTTTGTAACATGCCACATTCATGCCTGGAAGCCTTCCATTCCATCGTTAAAGAGCCTGAAACATTATTTAAGCCCTGGGCTGAAGCATTTAGTTATCTATTTACCACTGC
This sequence comes from Orchestia grillus, assembly GCA_014899125.1. Classification (NCBI taxonomy): domain Eukaryota; kingdom Metazoa; phylum Arthropoda; class Malacostraca; order Amphipoda; family Talitridae; genus Orchestia; species Orchestia grillus. The sequence continues at coordinate 6,143 of VOMN01029611.1, forward strand.
AGTTGTGAAAATTATTAATCTATTTTACCACTGCAGTTGTGAAAATTATTCATCTATTTTACCACAGCAGTTGTGGATATTATTAATCTGTTTTACCACAGCAGTTGTGGATATTACTAATCTATTTTACCACTGCATTTGTGGTAAAATGCACAAAATGCATTTGTGCTTTCTTGCATTGCCTTCCTGCATTGCCTTCCTGCATTGCCTTCCTGCATTACCTTACTGCATTACCTTCCTGCATTACCTTCCTGCATTACCTTACTGCATTACCTTCCTGAATTGCGTGCCCATATACCGCACGTGCCTATATACCGCACGTGCCCATATACCGCACGTGCCCATATACCGCACGTGCCCATGTACCGCACGTGCCCATATACCGCACGTGCCCATATACCGCAAGTGTCCATATACCGCACGTGTCCATATAGCTAGAGGCAAAAATAGGCTATATCTAAATAGCGTAGAGGCAAAAATAGGCTATATCTAGATAACATAGAGGCAAAAATAGGCCATATCTAGATAACATAGAGGCAGAAATAGGTGATATCTAGATAGCATAGAGGCAAAAATTGGCCATATCAAGAAAACATAGAGGCAAAAATAGGCCACATCTAGATAGTATCGTGACAAAAATAGGCCATATCTACATAGATAGTACCAAGGTTCAATCTTGCTATCAAACACAAAGATGAAAAAATAGCACTCCGTTATCGAAGTATGAACAATATTTACCATACATCAAGCTAAAACATTACTTAGCACCACTTGGAGACGTACAGTGTTTGTTAGGGCATTATCCTTGCTAACAGGCAATAATCCTACTCATGTACAAGGTACGCATGAAAAATACACACATAAAGACATGCGCAGATTTGAAACTGCAGGGCTATATATATATATACTCTTGTATATCTGAAGAGCCAGTTCGCTCCCCTAAAAAAAAGAGTTAGCTTCGATGATAAATTTGATGGGAACACGTGAGGGACAGATACCGTATCACAGATACCGTATCACAAATACCGTATCACAGATACTTGACATCATTGCTATAAATGTCTGGTCGATGCACATCCTCTCGGGGGATCGAACTACACCTCTAAACTTGGCCTATGTAGGGTCCAAGCCGTAGTCCACGGCGGGCCATAAGTAAGTACCCCTTACAAAATGATTACATCACCAGTACCACAATGGGTGCAGAGCTTTTTCGGTGTATCATTGCTACCGTCGTGAGTGAGGGGACCTTAATTATGACCCAGCCTGTATAAACTTATAAGCATCACCCAAATGAGAGAGAGAAACAAAAGAAAAATTAGGTTAAGTACTTGGCGCACCCACTATAGAACACGTCAAGTCGAGTGTAAAAAACTATAAAATCTATAAGGTGGGGCCTATGAGCTTGACGCACCCGTCATAGAATATTTCTCGCCGCATGTATACATCTATGAGCCTGTACCTATGCACTTGATGCACCCGTCATAGACTATTTCAAGTTGCATTCATAAGCCTACAAACTTGTGCCGATATATAAGCTAGTTGTACATAGCGTAGAATTTATCAAGTAGCACGTATGAGTCCACCAACTTGTGCCTATAAACTTGATGCATCCGACATATGCGAAGGTTGCGGGCCTGTCGGTCGGCCCATTCGGCGTCGGCGCGGCGGCACCGGACAACGGAAGCGTCCGACGTCGGCATCAAGCAGCGGCCGTCCGCGAGTCCACCTCTGCTCATCAAAAAAGAATTTTGGACGGTGCTCCACTCACAAACGGAACACATGATTCATTCAAATGAATGAAAAATATCTATGCTACTATTATGATTCGTTAAGTTTGTATATATGGTGGTTTTGTGTGTGTAAGGAACCTTTTAATTCATGCGCGGAAGGAATGAGACGCGGGCCAATTCCCGGGTCCAGATTCCCGGGTCCGTATTCCTAATCAGCGAGACTGTGTCAGAGAAGGCAGTCCGTATCAGGGATACGGAAACTGACATTACTGCACATGAGATTTGCTGCCCTCAGCTGGGTGATGCACAGACACCACCAGTTCAACACGAGTGCCGTTCTCTACCCGCAGGCCGTGTTTAGAGAGAAATTCGGGTGGAAATGTTCATTTTTGAAGGTGGTTGCGTTCCAAATTCCTATTAAAATAACTCGTGAAAGACCATTTTAAGAATTTAATGAGACATTGAGAAGAAAGTCATTATACGAGCGTTAGTAAAAATAAGTCTAAATTAGTAAAATTTCCCCACAAATATGGGGAAGTGCTTACAGTCTTCGTATGGAGGCCCAATTTAGGGATAAGAAGTCGGCCATATGGGTAAAAATTGTTCATAATATTCCTTAGGTATAAAATCTGACGTCACATACATGAAGCTTTTCCATGCAAATATGTGCATGAAAATAGGCGAAGAATCTTTAGAGGTACAGTTACGGAGCGTGTGACCTAAAGGTAAACTTTAAACGCCAGAACAAAACCATATTTTCATACAACAGTTATCTGGAGGGGAATTAAAGACTTTTAATGAATAAAGGAAAGGTCAATAAAATCATCATAACTAAAATTATTGTCGCTCGTTACTAACCTAAATGACCCATAAATATTAGACAGAGATGAAATTATCGTACGAAGCCTGGATTATAAACTTAGTTGAAAAATACATACCCGATCTTCAGTCAAACGAAAAAACTCAATTAGAGTATTTAAAACGAATGAATGCTGGTTAACAGATCTCTTACTCCACTCAGTGTACGTTCTCAATCATGAAACTCGTGGTACAATAATTCACAAATACTATTTCACTTGTTTCTTCTCTGTCAGCACGGAGGGTGAAGCATGGGGGGACAGATGATCAAAATAACTGATAATGTTAGTATGATCACACACGCGTTACATGTATTTTGTGATAAAATATTTTAAGTGTTCATTAATATTTTAAGTGAATAAAATAATTAAATATGATCATCCCTAATAGTATCGCGTCTCGTGCACTATAATAAAACTTTTTTATTCTCTTTCCTTTCCTCTTTCTTTCTCCCTTTCTCTCTTTCCTTTTCTCTCTCTCTCTCTTCACTTTTTGAGTCTTTAAAAGAACATTCAAATGGCATCGATTTTTGAAAAAATCTAACACACAAGAGTCCTCTTTTACTGTTTTTTTTCATAATACGTTATTTAAAAGCGTTCAAAACCATCAGTAGCAGATGAATTATTCATTTTTGTTTTAAAATACCAATGAATTTTAAGTGAATGCTCTCATCGGTAGCGTAAATACTAAGTGATGACGGCACACGCTTAGTTTCGAACTCGGGAGCTAACGGCACTCCGTGACTGCATCAAATTATATCTGTGTACCTCAACACGGATGTCCAAAGAAGCCGAACTCAAATTCGACCAAAAAAAAGAAGGTTCAAAAGAAGGATCAGAAAAACTCGCATTCAATGAATTACTGGTCTTGATTTATGGCAATCCTGACTCAGTCAACACGGGGTATCCAAAATACAGGATTTCCGGGTATCCATACCGGACACGAGGTATCCAAAATACCGGGTTTCCGGGTATCCATACCGGACACGGGGTATCTATAATACCGGGTTTCCCTTTTTTTTAACCGCCCTTCACATCGTCTGCTGCACAAGCGGTACACCAGGTACCCCAGGTACACCGGGAAAAGTATTTACTTGCTAACTACACAGGGATCACATGCACTATGTAAGAAAATATTGGTCAAATATTTACACACGCTTATATTTACAAACGCTTATATTTACAGACGCTTACATTTACAAACGTTTACAAACTTTACAAACGTTTTCATTCACTTTTACAAATGTTTACACATGTACATTTACGAACAAATGAAATTTGCTCCTTGATCATAAAAAAATCAGTTCGAGCACATTATAATACACTTCTCTTAATTTAGAAATCCCATTTTACTGGAATAAAACATGATCAAGTCATGTATTGAATGAGATGGACTTCTGAAAATATTACAGGGGCAGACATGTAACTAGAATTACATTGTAAATATTGCGTATCAATTTCCAGCTCCAACTGAACGGAGGCCTCGTTATCAACACCTGTCTTATGCTCGGCGTCTAATTGCAATACCAAATGAGTTTAAAAACACTGCTGTATGAATTGAGAGTAGTGCAAATTCCCAAGTTTCACGTTGCCTTTCATACATAAACGTACCGTTCAAAATTCATGACAGAAATTATTCAAATGCTTAAGGCAAAATTTTTGCAATATGTCTTATCATCTTCATGTTGTAACCCCAGTGAAGGCATTTATTCTCCTCAATATCTATAAAAACTTATTTTTGCCGGGAATTAAACCCTACGGTTATTTCTCACCCCAATTCAACACCGCTGTAAAAACCTTCCGTGAAAAACTGTGCCTGCTCTCCGTGGATTTTTGGCGCTTCGTCTCGGTCACGGCTTAGGGAGAATGAAGCACAGCCTTGGCTGCACGTGGCGTGGCACAGCCTTGGCTGCACGTGGCGTGGCACAGCCTTGGCTGCACGTGGCCTGGCACAGCCTTGGCTGCACGTGGCCTGGCACAGCTTTGGCTGCACGTGGCCTAGCACAGTTCTGTCTGAACCTGTTATCCGTATATCTATTCTCCGTACATTATTCGTGTGTTATCCACATATTATCTGCATATTAGCCGTTTATTTTCCGTACGTGGGTATGTTGGTTTTCGGCTCAGGGGTCTTTCATTTGAGTGAAATAAACGAGAAGTGTAGCTTATGTATCTTTTGTGACTTGAAAAGTTTAACTCATGTAACTAGTGTAACTTCTTACTTATGTAACTTAAAAGTTTTAACTTGTGTAACTTATGTAACTTGTAACCTACATAGTTTAAGAAGCGTAAACTATGTAACTTGTGTACCTCAAGAAGTTTAACTTTTGTATCTTTCAGAGACGCATAACTTATGGTTTATAGCTCAACAGCATTATTTCCTGCAGCATCATCCCCTGAATATCTATTCCGGAATTTATTAACTAACTTGTAGCCTAAATTTAAACAGCTTGAAGAAAATTATTTTCGTAATTTTCAACCTACTTCTGAAACTTATAACTTGGTTTCATAATCGTTACGCGCAAAAAGTGTTCCAACTTGTAGGTCACGAAAAAATTCATTTTCAATGTAGAATTACCTCATTCCTCTGTGGCACCACGTGGTGCCCTGTGATACCAAAAAAAATATTTTGAGAAGAATTTTCAAATATTCTAAAATAAAACAAATATTCCGGATTTCTAGAGCTCCCCCCAACTCGAGATCTGTTCGCGGTTCTCCCCTCTTTGCTGCACTTCATTTCTTCTTGTCCCATTTTACTTGTAATATTTATCAAGCATTCCATTGAATGAAACGGCTTGGGTCCATTACATCGGCGAAATTTCTTGAGAAATTTCTCAAATACAGTACATTGCTAGAACTTTCGTTTCAGAATCGTTTTCTCGTGTTCTCATATTATATTTTTTAGTGTTAGCGATGGAATATATTATTGAATTTGTTTGAACGTATATTATATCAAAACGTCTCTCACGTCCCCTACTTTCACTACTTATGGTGAATCAACGTGATTTGTGCGAATAAAAAGATATCTGATGATCGAACAGCGATATGATTCATTCATAACCTCAAGATATTATTGATATTTTATTTTCATTGTTAACAATAAAACATGAAAATATGTGCAGATGGGACAACAATTCAAAAACGTTATTTCAACATATTTCAATGATTTGACTCGCCTAAAAATCTTACTCTTCATTCTACGTGTTAGATAAAAATAAAATTAGAAATCAACCTAATCTTTGTTCATTTCTAATTTTATTTTCATCTTTTTTATCATCACACCTACTTATTTTGAACTTGCCCCTCCTGTCAACCTGTTCTACATCCCACGGCATGAACGTACCTAATTACAATGAAAACTTTTTGCGCTTCCTCACCGTAAAAAATAATTTAATTATTGAAAAAATGACATATTTAAGTGCGATTTCAACTCACGTAAGGCTGCTTTTTGCGACAGTTTTTCAATGCAAATATTCCAAGTTACCCAATATTAAAGGACTCTTTCTTTCAATCGTAAAATATTGTCAATAAGGGGAAAAAATTCATTCATTCACAATTTCTGCAATGTAACAATTTCATGTTATCCGATATTAATTCATTTCTCGTACGATCACAGGGCCAAGACGGAGCACAGCTTTACAACTCTACGGAAATCTGGTGACAAATTTCGGAACAAAACTCCACGGAAATCGTGACACAAGTTTCACTGCGGTTATCGGACCCACAACCACTAAAATGAAGTCATATTTTATTCTCTTCTTTGCCATTATTCCTGGCAACTAGTTACATGTTTGAAATTTCATGACTTTGTTGCTATTATTTTTATTCTTATCTAGTTATGTATCCGCAATTTTGTACTGTAATTGCTATAGCCATTACCAAAAATTGATGAAAAATTTGTAGTTCAATTTCTATTTACGTTCATTTTATGCAACTGGTTTAAAATTATGTAATTTTATTTCTATAATTATTGTCAATGAGTAATCGTTTTAAAAATGTACTTTTATTGCCGTTATCACTCATATTGAGAAATGAGTCAGATGTTATGTCAATGTACTGCCAACATTATGGTCAACGATTCCATTTCCTGAAATTTAATATTTTAATTGCTACTATTATTATTAGGATTTACATAAAGTCATCTACTTGGAATCTAATAATTTCATTGCTTTCACGATGAACTTTCAAGTTTTCTTACTTAAACTTTGCAATTGCACTGAAATTATAATTGCAGAGGTCGGAAAGTTGAGTTTTTCAGGCAAACTATCGCTGAGTCACGGCGTGTCAAAGTGTATTACGTGTACGTGATGTAAGCCTGATAAAAAGCATGATGTATGAAATGTACGCCTAAGTTCATGGTGAAATAAAGGGTGAAATACATGAAGAAATACATGTTGAAATGCATGGTGAAATACATGGTGGAATACATGGTGAAAAACGCTCAAGTCAGAAGCAGTTGAGCAAAGAAAATACAAGGAAACTTACAGCTTCCAATGTGCGCTAACGTTCAATATCGTTGCAGTTGTGAACATGCACTAATATTCATCATCGTTGCAGTTGTGAACATGCACTAATGTTCAACATCGCTGCAGTTATAAACATGCACTAATGTTCAACATCGCTGCAGTAATAAACATGCACTAATGTTCAACATCGCTGCGATCACGAGCGTGCAAAAATGCATCCGTTATGCAAAATTGTCGGGTTAAAATGCGGTCACGGAAAGCCAACTCGGGCATTTTCACGCTGCATTCAAATAATTATTTTGAATCAAATTTACATGAAAATATTTCCGCTCATTGCAGAGCTACCGCGGCGACCGCGGCCGGGCCGTCATTCAACATTCCATAGTTTGACTTTTGCAAGAATTAAATGAGAGCTCCCCAGATGTTGGGGAAATGATGTTGGATGTTGGGGAAATGATGTTGCCGCGAGGTGCCGACGGAAGTTAGAGCACTGAGGGAATGCTTCTTTCAGGTGAAAGTTGGACTGTTCTGAATGTGGGCTGTAGATATAATCGAGTGGCTTTAAGAGGCTAAATTTTTACCAAATGTACTAACAATACATGCACCTATTACCTAATGTACTAAAAATACATACCCTTATTCCCTAATATACCAACAATACATGCTCCAATTCCATAATGTACTAACAATACATGCACCAATTACCTAATGTACTAACAATACATGCACCTATTACCTAATGTACCAACAATACATGCACTTATTACCTAATGTACTAACAATACATGCCCCTATTCCCTAATGTACTAAAAATACTTGCACCTATTCCCTAATGTACTAACAATATATGCACCTATTACCTAATGTACCAACAATACATGCACTTATTACCTAATGTACTAACAACACAAGCCCCTATTCCCTAATGTACTAAAAATACATGCCCCTATTCCCTAATGTACTAACAATAAATGCAGGTAGACATAACCCTATTTGCTCGTATGAAATGAAACCTCAGCTAATACTCGTAAGAGAAAACTTCAAGCAATATCAATACTATTGACTAATATAAGTGCATAACATTTTGGACTGTTATACATAAACACAGCTGAGTACGTCTAAGTAACTTTAGTATCTCTGGTATCTCTACTACGCCCGTGTACAAATAAATAGTGACACACACTGCCAAATAAGTGGTGGTGAGGGGTGTTTCCTTCTCAAATTAATGGGAACTGATGGCGTGAACGCATCTTACAAATTAATAGGAATTGATGGCATGAACACATCCTGCAAATTAATGGGAATTGATGGCGTGAACACATACTGCAAATTAATGGGAATTGAAGGCGTGAACACGTCCTGCAAAATATCGAAGGGTGATGCTATCTTTAAAATTGTAATTTTGTGTACTAGTTCCTTTGTACATTCTATATGGCTAGTGTATTTGTACGGCACGTCGATTTGAACATGCTGAACGCATTGCACGTTGTGTACACTTCTTTCATTTTGTACATTTTGGGCACTTGTACAATGAGTTCAATTTGTGCGTTTGAGCATTCCGTGCATTACACACATTTTATACATTTTTGTACACGTTCTACTGTTTGAACTGAAGGGCCCGCGTTACGTCACATTATATAGGAGCAAAATTAATGGAGGCCTCGACTCCTGCTTGCTCGGAGGGAGGGAGATCCGGGTGGGGAGGAGGGGGAGCGAGGCGACGGACCCTGAAGCGCTGCTGCTCTTGAACTTATTTTGTGCACTGTGAAGCGAAATGAGATGTCGCAGTGAGGAAGCACACGTTACACAAACACATACACACGCACACAGACATACACACATGCACACACACGCAAACAAAGAACTCATGTAAATGTCAGTGCATGTCTGGAAGTCTACGGACTTTCTTTACCATGTTTAAATGTCAAGCTATTGGCAGTGTTTGTTGATTTGTAATGATATCGCTGGGATTTGTGCACAGATATTTGAAAGCGCAGCAACATTAGATCTATGTCTTCTTTTTTTATCGACGTTAAATTAATGCAATCTACATTCAGAAGCATTAGATTAATGTCTTTTACGTTAAGCGACATTAAACTTATGTCTACCATATTAAACAACATTAAACTTATGTCTACCACATTCAACGACAGTAAACTTATGTCTACCACATTCAACGACATTAAACTGATGTCCACCACATTCAACAACATTGAAATGATGTGTACCACATTGAAAAACATTTAATCTTTGTCTTCTACCGTCAGCGACAATATGTTTATTCGCTATTTTAAACATTAAATCCTTCAGGCTCAACATTTACTCACGACAGCAACATTCAGTTTGAACACCCGTGAATTTATGTTCCCCAACACGTCAGCATATGACTGAAGGCTGCCCTCTGCAGCTACCGCAAGACCCGAGTTCAGCTTCAGGGTAAAAAAGGAAATTGAAAAAGTCAACATGCAGGGCAGTTCTCTGGCACTGATGTGGGAAACTATAAATGGTCATCAAAGTTTTTAACAGGAAAAAAGCCAGAGAATTAAACGAATTTTTAGTAATTCAACTCTGTACTTTGATGGAATAGAACTGAGATGTGTAGAGACAGCCTTAAGTGTTCTTTGTCGGTGGCTTTTAGTCTACGTCGGCATAATCAATATCAATAGTAGTTATGGGAATATGAATAGTAGTTATGGGAATATGAATAGTAGTTATGCGAATATTGATAGTAGTTATGGGAATATCAATAATAGTTATTGGAATATCAATAGCAGTTATGAAAATATCAATAGTAGTTATGGGAATATCAATAGTATTTATGGAATATCAATAGTAGTTATGGAAATATCAATAGTAATTATAGGAATATCAATAGTAGTTATGGGAATATCAATAGTAGTTATGGGAATATCAATAGTAGTTATGGGAATATTAATATTAGTTATGGGAATATCAATAGTAGTTTTGGGAATATCAATAGTAGTCATTGGAATATCAATAGTAGTTATGGGAATATTAATAGTTGTTATGGGAATATCAATAGGCCTTATGGGAATATCCATAGTAGTTATGGGAATATCAATAGGTCTCATGGGAATATCAATAGTAGTTATGGGAATATTAAAAGAAGTTTAGGGAATATCAATAGTAGTTATGGGAATATTATTAGTAGTTATGGGAATATCAATAGTAGTTATGAAAATATCAATAGTGGTAATGGGAATATCCATAGCAGTAATGGGAATATCAAAAGTAGTTATGGGGATATCAGTTACATTTATGAGAATATCAGTAGCATTCTTGCTAATATCAGTGACATTTGTACGAATATCAATAGCAAAAATAAAAATAAGAATAACACTTTTACGAAGCTCAATAAGACATTTACAAAAATTGGCAACATCTCACCAGCGTAAGCAACCTCCCCAGAAACAAGACCCTCCTACAGCGTGCCCACCATTCGGAAGCTGTAGTTATTGTTTCTTCAATGCTAAATAATTCCATGTGAGTCTTTCGCTGCCCATCGAAAATTAATCGACCTTCTGGCGGCGATATCAGCTCTTGGACGGCCAAAATTTTGAGGAACTGTAGAAGCTCGTGGGAAAATTATAGATACTTCATGATTCTCAGGCGACAATTATACGTAAATATGGATGCTAGAGGTAAAATTATAGATATTTATAGATGCTCGGACGAAAAAATTAGACCGGGGAAGGGGTAATTCTCTCGAAAATAAGCCGTCTCTCACCGAGCAAAACACAAAATATCCAATAACACCAAAATTCAACAAGAAATTAGGGCAGAAAAAAATGAAAACCCAAGAAAAAAAAGGATTAAATGAACCTCCAGCAGTCGTTGACGCAGAAATTTGTTTCTTGGGAAATGGGGCGAACTTTTTCGGCAATAGTTTTGCTCGAAAAAAGATCCTTGGTGTCCCCTGTGGTGCGAGTGGCAGCGCGCTCGTCCTGAGTCTCGAGGTCCCGGGCTCAATACCTCGGCGTGGAGTACTTCCATCAAATGCACTTACATGCACTTTCTACCTCATATAATAACAATACA
>VOMN01029616.1:0-20388 GCA_014899125.1 Orchestia grillus
AACCTAACTAACCTACCTCTACTGCCTATGGCCTATCCTATGCTCCCTGAGGGGTTAACTTCAATGAGCTCATTCCAAATGGCATAGAGTACTTTATTTTCATTGTAATTTGTTTATGCTGCTAGAAAATATAATTTATTCGACGACACAGCAATTCTAATTTCAATTTTGATCAGTAGAGAGAATGGATCATAACAACCCATCTGTAATTCTACTGTTGAAATCGTAAAAAATATTAACTCACGGAAATTTTTAATTGTTAGCACACGTCAAATTGCCCACAAGGGAGCTCAAAGAACTACTCCATCAGTACGTAAATTTTTCGAAGTTTTTCCTAATTTACAGCCGCTTGTACCTGAACCATTTTCCCCTGCGGAATTTACGAGGCCACTGTCACCAAATAATGATTCTAACAGACATTCCAATGGGATGCGACAGCAACAGAAATAAAATATTTATTCTGCTTAGGATCCGCTCAAAATTCTTTACATTTTGAATTGTCAGGTACCTTTTTACATCTTTACAGATCATCATTATAAGGAAGATTTACCGTATCGCAGAGATTTGGTGCTCGAACGAGCAAAGTGAAAAAATGACTGCCTTCTTGTACCGATTCGAAAGTTAGAATGGAAATAATTTTCAAGCCGAAGAAAAGTTGTAATTTTTTGTTTCTAAAATGCAGGCCTTCGACGAAGCTGATCTACATTATGGAACGCTCACTTCTCACCAGATGGTGCACATTATCGAGATCACAAATATTACAAGCACATTCATCATCGCGCCAGAGGAAAAGGGTAATGAGGGACGCGCAATCACGCACGCGAGGACAAGTCGTCGTAACTCAAAGATCGCATCGTAAATAAGTAAGTTCTTCCCAAGGCCTGAGGGCGAAAAGTTGTTAGACAACTTTCATATTTTTTTTCCCAAGACACAGACATGTTTTTTGGTAGCACATTTACGTAAGCGTCCCAGAGGATGTGCAATTAGGTTTCGAAAACCTAGCCATCAAATGTTCAAATTCCAGACTGTTTACATGGCACAAATAAAGAAGACTGACAGTAAAACCTCTGCATCAAATTAAATACTCCATCAAAAGCTACAACTACTGCCCGAACAGCAGAATATTCCTCATCGTGCAATATTTCATTACGATTCGTTGAGCTTGAAGCTGCTGCACGAAGATCATAATATTTGAAACGTTGAGGGACTTACAAAAGACTTGATCATCAATGACAAAGGCAGCGTAAGAAAGCTGGCGCAGGCGCGTAACGCATTTCTGTGGGGCCTAATGTGCGTATGACGAGCGTGAAATAAAACACAATGAATATTATTGAGCTCGCGCGTGCGGCCACAGGCATCCGAGATGGTGTAACCAGGCTGAAGAAAGTGAAACTCAGAGTCAATTTCGAGACCTGGTTAGAGATGACGTCTGTGCCCACAATATGTCACATCCTGCCGGGTTTTAGAAAGCTGAGAGGCACACTTGGGAAGCTGGTCGACCTTAAGACACGATGTGTAGTTCAAAGAAGGACGTTTGAGAGGGAAAAAGTCGAGAAAATGAGAGTGGTTTGCCACCGGCGGACGGCCTTAGCTGCTGGCTCACCTTTATGTCTAAGGGAATGGTCCACTTATATAAATTTTCTGGGGTTGGACAGAGTGAAGGACTCTGAGAACCGAGAACCTGTAAAAAGGATATTTCAATCTTATTGCGCTATTACTATTGAACGCTCAAGATATACTTCATAAAATTTTATAAAAAGAAACGTAATTTTGAACTAGGATTGATCAATTGGTTACTTACAAATCGATAAATCAGTTATTTATGCCCAAAGAACATAAAAAATGCATTTATTAATTCTTCCATACCGAAGTAAGCTTCACGTCTACTGCAAACATTGAAGACGTACATTAAAAATTAGAAAGCTGTAACGACCAAAGCCTCGCGTCATCCTGGAACTGAATAATCACTCATAAGGTTGTGAGTTCCACTGTGGCAAGACAAAGGGAAATTGACTAAAATTAACACCTGTAAGTAAAAAAAATCCGATCATGTCTCCACCTTCATTTTGCGATCCAAAAACCAAGATTGAGGTAAAAATCTCCGAACGATTATATTTACTTCTTGGCCGACGAGCTGCACAATGTGCAACATGGGGGAAAGACTTGTCATTGACTGCTAGCATTCGTTATGCAAACAGAAAAGTCGTAACCGCCAGCGTCTCTTTCCCAGAAGCACCAATTCTAATGTAGTAATATTTGTTCAGAAATATTAGTCCACCCGGGAAACTGACGTCTCTGCAATTTTGCGTTGAACCATCTATAAAAGCATGAATGTATTGAATAAAATGTTGACATCGATGAGTAGCGAGTAATACTTAGCAGAGGATGAGCTTTAAAAAAAAGAGAAAATATTTAATTTTAAGTGATGTACTTTGAAGAGAAGGAGAGAGAGTGAGAAAAAAATGACCATTGAGCATGATAAAGCCATCTCGATATGGAGGAGTAGACAAGAAAGCTAAGCCGTCAAAAATTGAAATGGCGAAACGTCCAAGAGAGAAATCGAGGTTCATTGACATTTAGGGGTTGTGGTTATACAATCCATGGGCCTGTCCTGCGCCGCTGAGCCTTTGCCGGCGTTGCTTGAGTATTTAATTCAAGTAGTATTTAAATTAGGGAACATTGAAATCAAGGAGCATTGAAATCAAGGAGCATTGAAATCAAGGAGCATTGAAATCAAGGAGCATTGAAATCAAGGAGCATTGAAATCAAGGAGCATTGAAATCAAGGAGCATTGAAATCAAGGAGCATTGAAATCAAGGAGCATTGAAATCAAGGAGCATTGAAATCAAGGAGCATTGAAATCAAAGAGCATTGAAATCAAGGAGCATTGAAATCAAAGAGCATTGAAATCAAGGAGCATTGAAATCAAAAAGTATTTAAAACAAGAAGTTTTAAATCAAGGAGTATTTAAAACAAGGAGTTTTAAATCAAGGAGCATTGAAATCAAGGAGTATTTAAAACAAGGAGTTTTAAATCAAGGAGTATTTAGAACAAGGAGTTTTAAATCAAGGAGTATTTAGAACAAGGAGTTTTAAAACAAGGAGTATTTAAATAAAGGAGTTTTTAAATCAAGGAGTATTTAAATAAAGTAGTTTTAAATCAAGGAGTATTTAAATAAAGGAGTATTTAAATCAAGGGATATTTAAATCAAGGGATATTTCAATCAAGGGATATTTAAATCAAGGACTATTTAAATCAAGGAGCATTTAAATTAAGACCTGGTATGGTAGGGCTTACTAAGACGTACAACCAAAACAAATTACTTCCGCAATTTCAAAAACGGATACCTGATTACTGGGTATGCATGAGCCTCATAAATGTTGTCTCACAAAGAATGTTGCGGTTCAGACGAGAAGGACTGCAGAAATGACGCATACACAACGCAGGGTTCTCCTATAAAAGGAAAAGAGATATTAAAGAGACTAGGCTTATCTCGCAACAAAATCTAGAATACGACGATGACGACTGCTTCAATTGATTTCACCATAGAAATCGTTCACAATAGCTATTTATGTTCCTTCCCAAGAAAAATTCCATACTCGTATAATCTGAGTCTGTAATTATACCCGGGACAAGTTCAAGAACCTTCTCTTTAATCCTACTACACGATATTTCCCATGATTTCAACTTTATCGATTCGATAAACATTTACTGTCGTATCATCGATGCATAATGAACAAAATGAAGTTCCAACGAGACTCGTGTTTGAATGTAAGGCTGTAATTTTACTAATTGAAAAACAGAATGTTCTATACTTTGAATATGACTGATTTCGAAATAAACGATTGCTCTTTTTTCTTTGAAGCATTCAGCTGAAATCTCGCGCCGGAGCACGGATGGATTGCAGAGACCTCCAGCCTGACACGGGCGGCACTCCGTGAGAATGAACTGCCTTCCAAAGCGCCGGGCTCGCATCCATTCTGTGGTACACGGCGGGATAATATGAGGACTGCCGATTAAAGATGCACATAAAATAAGTAATTTCATGGATCTATTCCAACAATAAACTCTGACGCGGTCATGGCTATAGCTTGATGCTATATCTTCACGCTACGCGGGTTCATATTAGAGGAACTCCAGCGGTGTGAGAGATCAAAATAAAGGTGTAGTACATTGGGCAAAACTTTCACTGCGCGTAATCTTGATAGATGGACCCTCCATTTTTCTGTGAGCACAATTAGAAGTTAATTTGAGGGCGCTGTGACTATTCTTGCAGTTGTAAAGGGTCAGGAAGGGTAGGCAAGGTGTGCATGGAATTAATATATCTTTTGAACCCTGAGCGGCCTCTTTCAAGGGTTTAGGAACAGGTTGCTCCAAAGGGAAAGTCTCCACAGCCACCACGAGGCCCTTTGCGCTGAGGGAATTTCTCGACATGGAACATCACCTGGAACATTTGTTGCAAGCCATTTACTGTAAGCGGAACTTCCGAACGCAAGTCTCCTAATGGTAAACATGCCATGTTTGATATCATTATAGTCGTACGTGGCAATGAGAACACGCATAAAAATATGTACACAATTACATAGAATTTTAGTGGTATGTAACTCAGGAGTCTATGCGACTCGGGAACTAATTATGAAACAAGTACCGAATTTGTTAGAATACCATTGGCAACCTCCAAAATGAACTCTAATATTTTGTTCGATTTACGAGAAAGTGTTGTTGTAGTTGGCTTATTTCTGATCATTTTAGTGTAATGAAAAATTTATGAAAGATTCCAAGAAGGGCTTTTATTATTGGATGCAAATAGGTGGTAACGAAAACGATCAATAAAATAATAAATTCATGGAAAAAATGATTGTCAAGCCAAAACAACAACGAACGCAATCAGCGAAAACCCAATCCAAAATACTTGTTTTTGCGCTCATCAGTTGTTGCACGAGCGAGAATGCCTGTACACTTTTTCAGAGGACGAAAAATATTTTTGTCACCACTTTTCACCATTTACAATGCTCATTTCAGGGCAACAGAACACTTCAAACGAAATTGCTTGTGCGAAAATTGCACAGGAGCTTTTTTCTCAAAAATGCTCCATTGTACGACTCCAAGAGTCGCTGGACACTGCAATGCGCTATAGATAAAATCATCAAAGTTTAACTTGTGAACGTGAACCCATTGTTATTTTCCACTGAGGAAGTTAGGATGTTAACCACTATTTCCGCCCAATCAAGTCGCTGATCACCTTGAAAACCGAAAAAGTTGCATTCGCTTCTCATCATAAACAATATCCTGTTCATCTACCATATCTGGATTATTTACAATGGTGAAAATGGTCTCAGAAAGACGAGAAATGGAAGAATACAGAAAACTCAGAGGGTATCGAACACGCTCGGCAGGCCCGCCTTCCCTACTCCGCCTAAAGCGAAGTAGGCAAAATGGGACGGAATTCAACAACGCAGCTAAACAATTCAAATAATTTCTAACCCCAATAGTTGCGCAAGTCAAAGAATTATAATCATGGATATTTCGAACAATGTTAATGAAAATTATATTTGTAACTACACATTCTAGGTCAAAGAACTTATTCTGGGCACATCTACACGTGTCGACGCGGGTTGTTTGCCACCAGCGGTGCTGACGGTGTAGCGGGCAAGCGGGATTACTTCTAAGGACAGCTGATTCACAGAGAAAAACAGACGATGAAAAAATATCTCGAGCGTTATCCCCTGAGCGAAGTTGAAGGATGACATGTATCCTAAAACACGCAGAAAAGGATGGGCACAGTGAGGATAGGTTTTAGAAGGTAGAAAGTCCTGATGGTCTCCTAGCCTATTACTGTCAAATTTTTTTCCCTAATTGGTTAACATTTGGTAAAATAATTTCCACTAAAGGCCCATTATTGCTACATTGGCTATGGACTAATAAATAACAGCCAGTGGGACAACACTTTTTGTTGGTAGGCTGCATTTCGGTTCAACTCATTCACTGCCACGCGTGGTATTTGGCTATTTTCAACTCTACTGCTATTAACCCATGTTGTATTGCTATCATGAGCTCTTGCCTTCGACGTACATGTGCATATTCGTTGACTATGCAAGGGCTACAACTGCTTCCACTTTGTAGAACCACTACGATAAAAAACATTGCAATTTAAATGTTGATTAATGCCAATAATATAATCATGATGGCGTGGAAAAGCGAAACTAACTTTCCGAGTGGCAGCGAATCTGTTGAGTAAACACGTCGTGTATGCTGAAGTAATTATTTTAAACGCTCCGAATTTGCTACGTTGAACGGTTCAGGGCTAAGGAAGGCTTGCGTCCTGTGAGTGTACCGTAAAATATTCCTCTGCATCGCCCCAAGTGATTGAGTATCGTTTCAATTTTAGCATACATACTGCCGAAGCAGGTACACTTTTAAGTGATTGAAGAAACCGGCAGCGCTGCGCGTCGATGATCATCACGGGAAAGCATCTTGCATGCTTCTCTGCAGCTGCATTGGAGCTAACCCCTTCTCCCTTAACATACAGGATACGCCTCAAATAAACGCGTCAAAATCAACGTGTACGAGTGTGGTACTTGTTTAGCCTGCCTTGATGGCAAGGGAACAGCGTCTTCCTTTGTTTTTACTTTCGTTTCTTCGAAGGAGGTGTCGCGGTATGGGGTATTCCACTAGGCTATTTGTACGTGCATTCTTGTCAAAATTGTTTTTATTTCTGTTAGAACTGCAATTTTAATTTCATCTCGCTTTAAGGTATTACACCTAGATGTATGTGTATTCTAACCAAAACTGTCTTTATCTCAGCTAGAAACGTTAGCGAGAGAAAGGGCTACCAGACGAGAGAACGTCGGTAAAACGATCGACCGGCAGTCGCGGCGGCGCAGTGGCGGCGGCGCAACGCCGGCAGCACGCGCCCACGGGGTCACGCACTCACCGCGCCGTGGTCGCGTTTCCGGTGTTAGTTCGTTTTCTCTCATGAGCTCATTATTGGCTACAGATTCTGATCAATTAATTTTTTGAAACAGGGGACATCGTATTTTTAGGCAATGCGTCAAATAATAACATCAAGATAAACTATGATTAGAGTTGATGGAATTCGAGAGAAGATAATTCTTATCAACAGCAGAATGCACTCATTTACTGAGGATTAGACGAGATGCTGAATAAACACCTGGGCGTTTATGGTCACTGAACAGCAAGAGCAACACGAGTGACACACACCATTGCATCACCTCACAAAAATATCATTTTCCAGGCTGCTCAGTGAGAAGGGCGACTGTTGAGGTAGTAAGAACATTTCATCACTCAATATGCAAAGAGCGTGTTCGTTAATAATCCGAAACTTCTTGCAGCTCCAGCTGGCTTAGATCGTCTCTAGGGAGAGCCATGGCTTATGTCCGCCTACACTATTTATTACTAGTTTTCATCTCAATAGCTGGGGCGATATAGAGCCATGGGAAGCAACGCGAAAACCGAAGTGCTTCGGAAGACAAAGCTAGTGAAGAAAACTACGCGACAATTTCATGTTCTGTTACAAGCGTTTTAGCTCAAAGAAATTGAAGGAGTAGAACACGTGTTCACCATAAATTGACAGGTAAACACGTTGGGTGAAACGGGAGTAAAAATCACTCGCGAGTCTCCACATTTCGGGAAAATTTCAACAAACGCTGATGCCCCCTTCAAAAACAATTCAGCAAAATTTCTAAAATATGATGAAAATGCTTTACATCGATATAATAAACGCAAAAAAATTATTATTCGATAGAATATTTTGTGCTTCTTCGGTAAGATCCGAAATACAATTCCACGCTACATCGGAGTCAGGGCCTCTTAAACACCTTCAATTGCACCAGTGTTAGGAGAGGGGCTACAGCACATCGACCGCCTAAAGGACCCTATCAGAAACGTGCATTCATGCCGTGCTTCGAATGGAGAGTTCAAGTGAAGAATTTGGATAGAAAGTTACCTCCTTGGTGCGAGGCCGCATGGAAGTAATTCTCAAAATCAATGAGAGATTTTTCCAGGTGCATGCTAAACCTTAGCGACCCCCATGCCTTGTTAGGAAGCCAACATGACGCTATGGAACATTCGGTAAGACGCTAGCATTATTTACAAAAATAGAAGGTGAAACCCAAAAACTTTCGCTTAATCGATTGCAGGAAACAAGTAGTCAACACTCGAAATTACCAATACATGTATCCATGATGCTTACAGTCTTTGCAAAGCAAACAGCCCAACCGGATAACAACGCAACAATCGTACATCATACAAATAGATTGTTAGAGCTAAAACCGATCTCTGACGCTGTTCTGATGCCATCACGAAGAAATGATTGATCTATAGTTAACGTCACGTCACTGCTCAGTGCTTGGCAATCTTCAGCATGAGATTTGCTTTATTTAATCGACGGAACATCGCTTTCTAATATAGGTAGCTTGACGGTCAGGAATGTAGCCGTACGAGCCAGGAGCGACGAAACAGGGTAAATTTTTGTGACAGAATTGCGCAGGGAGTCGACTACTCTTCTCAGTCCTCCAGTTGGATATTCCAAAGGATTTAAGTATCGTTATAAATAAATCTGTCTCTCTCGTACATCTGGTATTGTCTTCTCAAATGTGTAGTCGTATCTTAGATTTTTCAACGCGCTATATAGTGAGCTTTTTATTCCTTTTACAGAATATATCGGACCATTTTTCAGCAAGATGTCATACTAGGATATACCCTTTTGCGCAGCCACTACATTATCA
The DNA here is from genome assembly GCA_014899125.1 of Orchestia grillus. NCBI lineage: Eukaryota > Metazoa > Arthropoda > Malacostraca > Amphipoda > Talitridae > Orchestia > Orchestia grillus. The sequence goes on from VOMN01029616.1 coordinate 8,748, forward strand.
CCCTTATCATTCGATAAACTGTCTAATAGATTTCGCGATAGGACTACCGATTGAGATATCTGAGGATTATCTGATGATTGAGTATCTGACAGATTATCATCTAAAGAACGATCGGGGAGGTCAGAGTTTTATCAGAGTTTTATCAGAGTAATATACAGAGTAATATACATAATGTGAGGAGCAGCCCTAAGGATTACATAGAAAAATTTCTGACTGTGTAAATGATAACAAAAGATTTAGGTAATGATTTTCTTGAGTTTAAATTAGAACGATTGTCACAAAAATTTATACTGTTTTTTCTATAAAATGACCTAGACATTGACATGAATGCAGTTAAATGAATGCCACTTCAACTTTAGTTCATAGATTAACACAAATAATTTAAGGTGAAAAATTCTATGTGAAATTTAGGATGTAGATTATCGCTTTGAAGATAGTTCATAGAGAGCAAAACATAATTTAGGTGAAAGAGCATCACTTTGAATATAGTTCATAGATAGCCATAATTAATTTAGGGGAAAAATTCAATTGTCAAGGAAATAATTCCAGTAACTCGTACCTGAAAGTAAGAAAAAAGTAGGAAGAACACATGGGTTACATTCGGTTCAACAGCACCTCAACACCTCGGCTCAACAGTCTCTAAAAAAAGTGATGGGGGATACAATAAATAGATGTTTATTTTTGAAGGCCAACCACAGTTTAAAGATTTGCCTATTTTAGTTCAATTCATGTCCCGATGAATGATAAGATCAATCTTACAACTGAATGCATGTAAATGTAATGTATCGAACAAGACTTTTGAGGCATGAATATGTAATATTGATCGAGAATTTTTTACTATTTCTGGATAAACACTTATATACATGTATTCATATTCTTAGGCACATACGCGTGTATGCCTAGACAATATTCAGATTGAGAGAGGAAGAGAGGCTTATAAAGTACTTTAAATTTACATATTTCTTTTGGAATATTCGTACTTCAGTTATGATTGCTATTATAATTAAGTTGTGGTGGGGATGGACGTATCCTTATGCTTATTTTAAATCATAATTTGTCAAAAATTGTGAGTTATTTGAAATACGTTGTCCTAATAGAGGTGCCCCAATTGAAATAAATATTCAATAGCATTTACCAAAATAATAAATTTTGCGCTACTCCCGAAGAGAGAACAGAAAAAAGTCAAGTTAACTCTGAAAATGTGGCATCTCGCAGTTGCGTCACACTCAAATGAGTTTGGAAGACTCCCCAGAAAAGACCTTTCATTGAGCTAAAATCGCACACATTAGTGCCATTCTTTCATTAACGTGCAATGCAAATGACCGAGATACACCAAGAAACTGAACCGTCAAGTTGGACATCCCCCATCAATCGCGGTTCACATGTAGGCTAACCTCAACAAGGAGGAGATCATCACGGGGCACCGGTCCGCTTCTTGTTTGTTGAAACCTGGTGATGAATTGCCGAGGATGGCCATGCGCAGCGATGCGAGAGAAGGTCTTTGCCTTCCGGCCATCATTTTGACAAATGTTGGCTTTTGTCACGACATGGCGGCGCCTTTCATGTGCGTGCCCAGGACACTCGGCTTTCTAATTTCATGACTGACGAAGTATTTACGCGTGCGACTGAGAGTAGAAGAGGTGCGTCATCAGCGTCGCATGACTTCTGCAGACACAGAGGCGTTCAGTAGCAGGAAATGTGACCATGAAGTCTAGTTACTGCGTGATCACACTGTAAACAAGGCTTTGAGAGTTGCGTGAAAATATAACGGCTGGCATTTCAAAATAAGAGCTACCATATGCGCGTTGAAATGCGAAGCAATGCGTTATTAACATTCACGGTGAAAGACGCTGAAGTGCGTCACTGGGTGTGTATTGGGCAAGGGTACTAGGCGTTCCACTTCATTCTGACCTGGTTAAAATCCTAATTACCTATCAACTGTGCTCACTATGGTACTATCAACTGTGCACTTATTTCTTAAGTTCCCATTCGTCTTAATCCCTACAAAAAAATGAAAACGTAAGGGGTGAACCAACACAAGGGAACTCCCGATTATATGTTTTTGATAGCGTGAACTACAGCGCCTCTAAAAAAGAAAACGTGAAGGAAGAATCATCATCTAGAGTAGTTCAGAGAACACGTAGCCTGCACTTGGCACTAACGAAATAAAATTTTTCATCAGGCTATGATAGGTTAATGATTCAGGTAATCATAAAATAAGAAATTGCATATTAGATAAATGAGAAAAAGTGAAGAACAGGTTGCAGGCAGGAGCCCATCCCGCCGTATCCCTGAGCCCTCCATTCTGACGCCACGTGTTTATAGACAGATAACTACTACTTCTGAAACGCAATATCCATTAGGTAACTCATGATTAGTTCCCAATTGATGGCCCGGAACACCTAACTGAGATATCCAAACAGTTAACCCTTTGTTAGTCATGTGATGTGTATTGTACGAGGACGATTGAAGAGATTAGGCCAGGGGACTAAAGAATGTTTAAGCCCAGGTGAATTGGGGAGCATTAATCATCATTAAGCAGCTCACGGGCTAGAAGACGAGAAATCGAACTAATTTCCTGAAGGTTATTTGCGCTGCAGGATACCGGAGAAATGCAGCGCAGTGCCAGATAACTGTTACTTTGAAAAAGATGGCAACTATTAAAAAACGCACAACAAGACTAATATTTTTCGTTTCCGAACTCATCGACGGCTTTATAACGTAACTAAATCGTGTTAGTTAGTTATTGACAGTTAAGGTCAGGGACGGGGAGTTGCAAACATGAACAGTCTGACTATTCCTCAGGGACGTGGAGTTGCAAACATTAAACAGTCTGACTGTTCCTCAGGGACAGGAAGGCTCGAACACGGCAAACAGTGAGAGTCTTTCTCAGGGCAGGAGAGATGCCGCAAAGGAAGGTCTGAGCGCTCTTTCTCTGAGCACGCCTGGTATGGCGTCGGCATAGGCCACGCAGTTGCGCACTTTCACTCTTCGAACCTACAGAGGCTTGTGCGTACATCTTCCTACCTACCAATTCACACCTACCTTCCTACGTACTGATTTATTTCTAAAGGTAATTTCCTAGATATTAATGCGTGTCAAGCCTCATACATGATAATTCATTCCTATCTACCTATTTATACCTACTTTCCCCCAACTACCAATTTATACCTACTTTAGTTACCAATTTATACCTACCTTCCGAACTACCAATTTATACTAACCTTCCTAACAACCAATTTATACCTACCATCCCAACCACCAATTTATACCTACCATCTCAAAATATAATACCAATTGATACCTACCTTCTTAACTACCAACTTATACCTACCTCCCTAACTACTAATTTGTACCTATCTTTCATCATACCAGTTTTACTTATGTACCTTCCTAACAACCAATACAATTAATATATACGTACCTTCTCCTTTACGTACTTGCCTACTTAACCTACTTCCTACTTAACTTTTACTTAACTGAGCCAAAAGTTACCGGCTCACAAAAATGTTTGCACATACTTTTGCTTGCGAAAAACCACGCGCTAGAGATCTAAAGTATTACAGTTCAAATGATTGATTAAATACTGATCGAATGTTTTTTATTTATTACACTACGCACCAATTTCTCAAACATCTATTCTTTTAATTTCATCAATTCGTTGAAGACCAATTCAATCTCGAAATATTTAGTCTAAATTTTCAGGGTAATTTCAGAATACTGAATTGGAGATTGAAATAATTAATTCAATAATTAATGAAATACGTGTACGTGGTCATCCGTTACTGTTAGGATTTTAAATTCCGTTAATTACAGTTTCAAATATCGGTATCTGCCTTGTATGCCACGATAGTTTCCCCTCAATCTTTGGCGTACTTTCTTCACGAGAGAGTAGCGGCCAACACCTAGTCTGTGACCCTGTTCATTTTATTGCCATAGAGCAATAAATAAATGCACATGAAGTAAATTCCGAAAATATTGGACGCTTCCACAATGAAATGAAAACATTCATTTTGAGCCACTGCATGTACTGTATTTAATCATCAATAAATAAAAATCATACGAGCTTAAGCATCTGCTTCAAGTAACGCTATCATACCAACACGTCCAATGACTATAGCATTAATGTTATACCATAACATGGACACATGCAAACTTGCCGTCTAACTGTTCCTGAGGGACGGGACACAGGCTGAATGGATGTTATTGCCATTACACATTCTTGAAATCACATTCACTATACACATTGTCAATGTACATTGATAAAATTTTCGTACACATTGATATACAGGTAATTACCGTACACCTTCACGTACCAAAGGCCATCACGCTTTGCACTCTGAGAAGAAGTAGTATTTTTTGAAAACTAGCAGAGGTAAAATAAATTAATAAATATGAGTAAAAAAGTCATATACAAAACACAGCAATGGAATTTTAATTTCAAATAAAAGAATTTTCCAAACCTGTTTAGTTTTTGGTTATGACAAAAAATAAAAATCACAAGAATTTCGAGAGGCAGGCTTCCTGTTACAGAAACTATAGACAAAAGTTTCCAGAATTCAAGGTTCGGGCAAGACTTGAGGTTCTCACTATTCTGAAACAACTCGATCATCGTTGAGCAAACTAGATCATCAAGCTAGATCATTTTCGTTGGGCCAGCTAAATTATCAAACCTTAACTCATTCACACTTTTCGAGTTCGAGCCATCATTCCTGATGGAATAATAGCTTATTGTGCAGACAATGGCAGATAGCGCGTCCAGTCGCAGCCGGGTAATAACGAGACACGCTACATCAAGATCCCGTCAGTCACGACCCTTTCTGTGACCTCACAGATAGCGTGGAAAAGCGAAGGAAAACGTCGCTCGGCATTCCAGGTTCGCTATTGGAACCGTGGAACGTTCGATTACACCATAGATGGAAATTGGAAAACTGATCGATAATAGAATATTTTCAGAATATAGAAAATAAATCAAGAATATTACTAAAGTTCTGACTTTTGAAACTTTTAGTATCTATGAACCACGAATTATCTAATATGGATTATGAATTTATTTTCCTTTTTTCAGCAGCATCAATAGATTATTCCTTGCGTACTCTGTTCTGAGGTATGCACACGAAGCGCATCAGATGAGATTGAACGTCTTTGAAATCTTCGATGTTATTTCGGTTCACACGCGGAGGAAGTCGAAAATTTTTATTTTGTGCGTTACATTCACGTCAGAGCAGCTCAGGTATGTATAAGGCACCGAAGGCAAACCACGGACGTGCCTACGACGAGCGGCAAAATTACCGACTTGAAACAGTGATCGACACTTGTCATATATTAAAAAATTTCGTTTTACCAAGGAATGCACATAATCCTTCTAAGATCCTAACAATTGACTGAATTAACTTTTGATTAAACTTGTACAGTGTATGGAGATCCAACTAAAGAACGTTCAGTAATTTCAAGCCAATTCTACCCAGGTACTTGCTGAAACGACTGTGGACGCTGCATCTTTCACGTTGTCTCATTGACACTCGGCTAAAAAACTCGATGGAATTGAAAATTTGTCGAGAATGTGGTCCCATTTTCGATGCTTTGTACCGCTTTTGTGATCTTCAAACTAATTTCGTCCTACGTGACAGGGGATTTCTTATTTTGGAAAAGATATGTGTAGTGTTCTGGGGAATGTATCTGAACCTTGAGGAATTATGTTCGCGAGATACCATGGCAGGAGAAGCCTGCCAAAAAGAAGTATACGAAAGATAATTCATGGGATTCATAGAAAAGGTGATATTTTCTGGAGAAAATTTCAGATGTAATTAGAAAGATATTTACAAAATCATACGATGTAAATTATGTGTAAAATTGTGTAAATAAAATTGTGTGCACATAAAAGTCCAGAGTATGATTGATTTCTGGAAGGAATTCATGAACTTAGGCGAAGCTTTTTAGGATAATCGAGTACCAGAATGGCTCGTGTGACACAGATCACTGGTCTCGTTAATGGGTAGAAAAACAACTCTGCGTTTGTATACATTTTGCACGTCTTCGTTACACGCAAGAGCAGCCAGATTCCGGCAATGGTTTGTGCGTAGTTCAGGTGAGACGCGTACATTGAAAGAAGCTCATCAATACAACCTGTTACAATTGCGCATCATAGATTAGATCATTATATTAGTTAACTCAGAGCTCCCTGCCCAGATGAAATATGACTCAAAGAGAGCGGAAAGAAGGGATATTCGAGAATGGAGTTCAGAAAACTTGGAATTTATGCACAGGTATGTTCTCACACAAGGTTTCCTGTACTTTAAAACAGCAAGTTAAGAAGGAAGAGGAAGAAAAGATAAAGAATGATCAAAGTAGAAAGCATGAAAACGGAAAACATCAAAGTAGGCTCCATTGACAGAAGTCCCGAAGGCCTAGTAAAAGCTGAGGCAACTTAGCATTGTCCCCCTGGGGACGCCAGTCCCCATAGTTTAGGATAGACTAAACTAGTCTAACCCTATTATCTATGGCCTATCCCACGACCTCTGGGGAGTTGAGCATGAAAAGAACGAAGTATTCGAAGTTTTAATAATTCTAAGCGGGACTCACTCTACGTAGTCTACTAGACATCAACCCACGCAATAATGTAGATATTACAGGAAGCTCTCGACTTATCCCTTTCTCCATTCGTTCCCTGGTTCGACATATGTCGAACTGTCCTCTCTATTAGTACAGGGTATCTCGATTTGTCCGTCTACCAAACTCTTTGTTGTTCTACACATTTCTTGAAAGAAAAGGCCTGAGGAGGCGCTGACTTTGGAAAGGCGTCTTCCTTCTACTATCGGGCTTTGGTGTCCTTTCTGCTAATAAAAAAGTTATACATTGTGTTTGATTATTTTTTTTTCTTAAATAATCATTAGAATAGGTGCATACTCAGATAGTGATTATCACAGTAAACGTTAATTTAGTGTTCATTTCACATTTTCGGTGACTTAAAAGCGTATCTCCATTCATACACTCTCTCGATTTGTCCGCTCTCATGCCAGTGGATATTTCGAAAGCTTCCTGTACATATAATAGAAACATAAAAATTTTTAGAGCATATTTATATGTATTTATATACGGGTTGCTTGTTATATTTTCTTCACACAAGACGTCATTCGAAGAATTCCGGGCAGTCCACACACATCACAACTCCCTCCCATCTTCAACGAATTATGCGGACGCAGCAGACCGCGAACCGGAGCGCTGAACCTGGGGTAAAAACCAGCAGTTTTGTCTGTACCAAAAACGCTCAGGCTGCTGCACCTGGAAGAAGAGCTGCGTTTACCAGCCATCGACGCTTGGGATCGAATCTGCAGTAAAAGTTGTTTGATTTCGAAAATTACTTGCAGTGATAAGTGAAGTTAAATTAAATTTAAGTGTGAATGATTTTAGATTTTAATGTATGAGATACGATGAAATCTTTTATGTTTTACCTGGTACTCTGCTGACTGTAAGAAAACTGCTTGAAAATCAACGTACGTAAAAATGAAACCTGACGAAATGTTGCATGCTGCCAAAACACTTTCAATGTGCACACGAGTATATAACATTAAATAAAGGTTATAAGGAATTACCGCACTGCGAAACGCAGTGAAAGATGCACATTGCTACTAAAATTGAAAGGTTGGAAAACGGAGCGAACACGATGGACACAAGAGAGGATCGCTCAAATACACAACGGCTTTTGCAGAGAAAATTAGCATTCATGGCAACCGAAAATAAGGTGAAATTTTGCAACTAAAACTCGTCTTGGCAAAAAGTCGCGAGTACGCTTGCCGCACCAATAACAAGTAAAAAAATATATAATGAAGACCAAGAGGCTTTTGGTTCTTTTTGCTTGCAGGACCATTACAAACTTTTTAGCCGAGAAACCATGTTAGACCGGCGAAGTTAGATGAACAGTTTCTTAAGAGCAATTACAAAATCAGATGACGACATTAAAGGTCAAAGCATTACACGCAAAGTATAACCATCTTGGAATCAAGATCGATATTCTGCATTCGACATAGATGACTTAAAACTCGTAAAAATGCTCTACAGACAAAAAATTAGTCACCTATCGTTTTTCGTGCTCCAGCTATTTACAGTGTTCATCAATAAGGTTTCAAAGCTGTCACCGAAGCTTAGGTTACATGTAAGTACTGGACAGGCATCAGTCTTTATTCAGAGATGGCAAGGTATAGACTTGGTTTTTCATAGCTCCACAACGATGAGACAAAAGCAAGACGTCTCAGAATGGTAAAAAGGGCTATTGCATTTGGTCGGCCGCGTCACACCCATTGGAGGAAATGTTTGAATTCGCTGGCGTTTTTCATGCTGTATTGTAGTGCGGGCCTACCAACAATGGTCAGGTACATACGGTAATTCAAGGCAAAATTGTGGCCGGTAGAAAATTCAAACCAATAGGGACAGCCGCCGTGTATCCCGAATCGTTGATTAGAATCTTTTTGCATCAAGGATGGAGCTACTGTGAAACATCAATGATGGCGCTTCACCTGCTGTTTCTGAACGAAATATTTGCAAGGAACTCCATACAATGGGTATATGGAGCCGAGTGGCTCGTAAACGGCCGAAGCTGCTGCCCGCAAGACCACTCGTTTCAACTTGGCCAAAGCACACGCACACTGGACCGTAGAGGAGTGGAAAAGTATCATGTGGGCAGATGAATCACAATTCTGTCTCTATAGAAATGATACCCACCATAGTGTTCCTCGAATACCTAATCAGGCCTTCAACAAAGCTTGTATACAAGGGGCGATGCTAAAAAGGAGGGCCTGTCATGTTCTGGGGCTATTTCAACTGCACAGAAGTTGGTCCTCTAGTTGAGGTATCTGTCAAAATGAACAAACATGGATGATTTTATTGAGCTGCTAGATAACCTAGTTTTGCCATGTGTACAACGTTTAAATGGAGGACGGCATGCCGTTTTTCTTATCGTTCAGGATGACAACTGCCGTCTATATCGTACTAGAACTGTCATTAATTGCCATGCGAGTTATTCAGAGTATATCAGGTATTTATATTGGCCAGCTAAGTTCTTAGACATGAACCCAATAGAAAATTTGTGAGACCACCTAAAACGAAAAGCTAGACGTCGATAAAATCGTCCACGAACTGTGGCTGCACCGAGTGATCAGTTGTGGCCGAGTGGTTTCAAATCGACCAGGTGTATATTAGAACACTTGATGATTTAACGCGGCGCAGAATTGACCTCATTATTTGTGCTCGTGGAGGTCCTACATCATATTACAATGGTAGCAGGCGACTAATTTTTTTGTCCGGGGAGCTTAGTACGACTTTAATAGACTTGTACTGACACACTAGCTGTTAATTGTAAGTCAAGTTTTAGTTAGCTTCGATCCATTTATAATCAAATTTATGTATTCTTAAATATTTCACTCAAAATTCTGCTTAACACTTTGCCTCCGGAGTGGGTCATAAATGGTACACGCGATCATCTAACCTAACCTAATGTAACCAAAACACCATCATGCATAAATACAAATTTTCGAGTTTTCGTCAAATTTGTGTTCATCAATCGAATAAGCTAGTTCTAATTAGGAAGAAAATTAATAGAATAACGAAATTTGCGAAACCAAAATCCTTCATTTTTAAATTCACGGGAGAGATGTTTCTCAGCATGTAATTTTACTTGTGCGGAGAATCAAAGTCAAAGTGTTAAACCTGAAATTGTAGGTAAGATGAAAAACAAGAGCACGCGTATACACTAAATTATTTTTACCGATTGTGACTCAAATGCCTCACCAAACGTGTGACGAACAAAATGGAGGACAGTAACGTAACTTATTCCCGTAACATGCATACGCTTGACTCGAAATGATCTTGCACTAACACTTTTTGGGCTACTTTCTGTTCAATAAAACAAAAATATTGGAAATATTCGCTGACTTGACAATCCGAAAACTCACAAGCGACACACCGGCTGTGGGAGACGCATGCTGTAACCGTGCGCTCTAAATATAAATGAAGACCAACTATTTAAGGCGTATGGTTAATCGCCTAACTCCCAGGACAACCAACAGGATTTAGGAGGGAATTTAGACAGGGTCAAGCAAAATGATCCGACACATTTGTAGGTTAAATAAAAGGCAAATAATGTAGAGAAACAAAAAAGTGTTTATTTTCGAAAAGTACATGCCATTTTTTTCATATAATGCCATTTTGTTCTTTTCTTTATAATGCCATTGTTTTTCGTTTCTTTTTCAGTTGCATTTATATTTGATTTTATGGGAACGAACGTTTCTCATACATTGTACTCTAATCGCAAGATCGAGAGTCTGGCAGCCTCATATTGCAATTCAATTTGGCAAGGGAAATTTTAAATTGTCATTTTAAACAAACTTGTGTAAGAACTGTTTCTGTGTATTGCAGTTTCCAGGTCAGAGGTAACACGTCTGCGAGGTCTGCAAAAAAGCATCTTCCGAGCCTTGCTCAGCACGGCCTACAAGGCTGCCCTAGTCCATTGTCTGGACCGGCACAAGTATGGGAAATTTCATTTTTTCGTCTTTCGAGAGCAAACGTTGGAAGCTAACAAAAAAAACACAGAAATAGGCGATGTAGTATATACCTCTGGAGACGCACCACCCAAGCAATTTCTTCACAGCTTAGCAACAACTCGAAGTATATCCAATCTTACCGGACTCGTGTACCTGAATTTCGTAATTTGTCAAAGGGATTAACTCAATGATGTTGCACAGAATATAATGTAGAAGTGTAGAGCAGCACAAGTAACGCGATTTGTGTTTTTTTTACAACTCATAATGCCATGATAAAAAAAATTCCTGATACGACAGTTTTTCTACTTTCACCTTACAGAAAGAACAAGTTTTCGTCAAAATATTGAAGTTCGTAACCAAGCATTATCAAAAATCAGAAGATTCATACGTGTTTTATTTCAAGTAAATTCATTCATGAGCTTCTCAGAACAATTCAGATAACCCTCAAATTCTGATAAGCTAAAATATAAAACAACCGCAGCAGGTTCAGATTTCTCGCGCCCAACGGGGTTCAGAGGGACAAAATTCCAGTACTTTCCCCAGGGGAACCGGACGGGAAGCCTGGGAAGGCGATAACGCCGAGTCACGCACCCTCAGCAGAATTGCAAATTCACGTCAGACTTTTTGCTGCTGTCCATTTTCACGGATTTCACGGGCGCGGTACAGAGGCTCCTCAGAGGCTGGGGGAGGGATGTGGTGGTGGGCCTTCGAACTCGCAGAACTGTTTTACTGGTGCAAATAATGAGAATATTTTCCCCTATAATGAGAATAATAAAAATCCTGCAGTCAAGCCGTCTTGCAGTTTATTTTGACTTTACTCTTTCAGAGATGAAATTCATTGCGGGCGAGTATTTACAGTTGAGTGCGCGGTAAAATATATTTTGGACAACGTGTTCACCACCTATGTATGTACTTCTTCATCATAAATGGTGATGGCGTTCATGCAGCTATGCGGGCGTGAAATATACACAAATCTTGCCTTAGGCACAACACATTTCATGCCTGCATATTACATCTGTCAGGTCTGCTTGAGATGCACTATTGCATTGTGCAATCTCATCTTGAGTATCTTGAATATCTTGAAAATGTTTGGGCTCCTATGCCCT
>VOMN01029621.1:427-72328 GCA_014899125.1 Orchestia grillus
CATTCAATACCCGAGGGCGTGCCATTCAATACTCGAGGGCTTGCCATTCAATACCCGGGGGCGTGCCATTCATTACTCGAGGGCGTGTCATTCAATACTCGAGGGCTAATATATGCAAGAGAAACTAACAAATTACAGTAAATAAAATATATTTGTATCATGTATTATTTCAATCTATGTTCCATGCATGTGACAGAAGGAGTAACAGTAACAGGTACTATGTTTTTTTCATAGTGGAATAATTAATTAATTTATGTACTTTTACCCATCAATTTGCATTTTTATTCACATAGTACATTTCTTTAAATTATTCATCTATGTAGCTGTCATACTTTGCTGTCAATTTAATCAAACGAGTATAAATACTAAGCATATGACATATGTCTATTATCAAAGTTATTGCGCCATGATCATTGCATAAACTGTACCCTAAAAAAGAACTAGTTTCATTATATTTAGCGTGGAACGAACGAAAAAACATCTATTGTTATTTTATTGTCTGGTTCATTGATATAACTGCGTTCCTAGTATTATATGTTTATCAACATGAAAGTAGATTTTGTAAGGTGACCGAGTGACTGCGTCTTGCGAGAGTTCAATTGGGAGTTGTGTGCCAGGTACAACATGTTTGCATCAATGTTATGTCTTCCATTTGATGTACGCGTCAGACAATGTATGTAGATGGTGCGCTGTGGTATGATGTAATAATTGGAAATTGATCTCGCTGTGTGACGGCATGGGACTTGGGCAGCAGCTCAGGAATGAGCCACTTGGTTCTTTCCAGCAGCCATTTTGATCTTCTGTTCAATTTTTTCATGTCAAACAAAATTTTACGTTTTTCTATTATCACTCTCGAATGAAGTTATTGTCAGCGATTTTTTAGCATTTTTTAAGTACCAATATTCTTTTAACTTCTTAATGTTGCTGCAAAAGTTTAGTTTTACAAAACCTATGATGTATTTGCATAACGCAATCAATTAATCATTTTTCGGAAATACATAGAAGACAAAATTATCATCATTTTCTTCACATTGTACTTGGTGTGAAACCAAAAATCCTAGTTATCAATTTGTTTCGGTATGAAACACCACCGTACATGCTCGTACATGTGTCACATTGCTCATGTAACTTCGGTAATCTACCAAAAAACTCGAACATTATTCACCTTCTTTAAAAATTGACATTTTTATCTTACGTGGCCCTGAAATGGGGCTCATCCGTTAAATACGCTGTCAATAAATGAATAAAACACATGAAAGCCAAAGCTTCCTTCATTTGTAGTTTTATGGCACCTAGTCCGTGAGAAACAATAAGAATAAGTCATCACGTTACAGCGTAGTAACACGCGAAAAGAAGCTGGGTGATTGATTCCTTTATGTTTATCGGCAGCGGTGCGAACATGGTGTCCAATATTTAGCTCTGATAACATAGCCAAAAATAATTATGAGACCATCACAAATTTTACGACTTCGTTCGATCTGGCCCCCTGTCAGGCATCACGCAATGCGCCAGGTTGGGCCCTAGTCATTTCCTATTATCTTCGTCAAATGCATGTACACTCTCCAAGTGCATGTACTAGTCAGGTGTCATGCCATCCGGGCTCACAGATAGAATCGATCGGGTTGGGCCACAAGTCGTTTCTATCTCTGTTAAATATGTATGAATATCATAAAGTATGAAACAAGTACGTAATGTAATTAGTAGTAACCTTCTTTTTCAAGCAGAAACCTTTCTTCATGTAGTAGGTCACTGATTGATTCTACGAATGTAAGATAGGTCCTGTTTTAACGCTTTAGAAGTTACCCCTGAGTATTCTCACTCTTCTTTAAAGAGTTTTTCCTTTTAAAGCATTTTGTAGTAAGTAAATGGGAGAAGATGAAAGTCCTCCTGTTCGAAGTCAGGCTAACCTAGTAAACAGGCTTGTTTGACTAACCAAAGTGAAATATTTTTTCCAGCCGGATTTTTGCTGAATCACGTTTTAATTAAAAGAATTGACATGTCTCTCCTTCTGATGATAACCGGGACTTGTTAAAGTTTCCTGGCTCTAATTGGAGCGGCTGGCAGTGCGCATACGTCACATTTATATCGGATTGTGGTCCCAAATATTCATGATGGACACTACCACAGCAATCTCACAGCGTAGCTTCTCTTAAATAAGCTTTGCATCAAATTATAATGCACACACACTTAAAGAATTCTGACGAAAACGTGATATGGGGACGCTATTTCCAAACTTTAACGCTTACAGTTGAAGTTAATCACCGGAGAGTTGAAATAATTCGTCATATTTAACTTTTTTAAGCAGAAATAACTCCTGGCACAAGTGAGCTGAAGCGCAACGCAGGTATGTTCAACTGTCATGTTTGTTGAAAATGTTGCCATATGTTGTAGGTAAATTTCATTGTCTTCAAGGCCTTAGAGGGAGTCTTCTTAAAACTAGCGCCCGTTGTGTTCATAAACGTTGCATTTAATAATCATGATTCAAGATATGAAACATGTCAAGGATTATGCTGCTTTTCCTTCCCTGAACTGACGTTGAAAATTGATATGCAAACCGTTTCAGATATAGGACAAAGGGGGTGTGTGTTTCATATTAATTTCTAACTCAGCTGATTAATGACGTCGATTTACGATAGTGTTTTGTAAAGCAAGCTCTGGAATAAACATAAGAGCATAGCGAGTGACCTCATTGCCTCGGCTAAAATATTCCACAGCTATTCTCAAGGTTATTTTTGTTTCAGGGGAATCAGATGACGCCTATCTAAAACCAGATCAAAGTTGTTTCGCTTGTTACAAAATTCTATAACGGAAACCAGAAAATTGAGACATAAATGTCTAAAATTTCTTCATTTGGTTCTTTCAAAAAGTTGTTGCTCAGTTGTCGGGCCATTTTCAGCTTTGGACAAAGTACTAAAATAAAGAACGACCTTATGAACAACTCCTAAAGCCACTGAAGGCTTCGAAGATCAACTTTGCAATAATCATTCTTGTAGTGGAGCACGTGGCCTTCGACGTTACCAGTCCTTTAAAAAGTTTGAATAGAAGTTCAACATTTTCTTTTTCCATGTACGGGATTCTAATTAAGAAAGAAAACCTTAATGCCATTTGAATAATAATAGTCAACGGAGTGATATACGGAACTACAATTGGACCTTAAACACAATTTAACATGTTATATAAACAGTGAGCCAAATTGCATGCTGTACCAGACACAGCAGCTCTAGAGCTTTACACATATCAACTCATTTATGGCAATCCATTTGCCCAGGTCTGTTGTTAACGAACAAGTTTCTCAAGGCTACAGAGCGAGACCCACATGACCGAGTTGTAATTGTCGATCGTTGAAGAGATTAGCGCTACAAATCATAAGTGAAGAACGAACGACATGTTAATTCAGCGCTTCTTGCTGTAACATGGAGCTGTAAGATAGCTGTTAAGCTTACAGTTCAAGCCCTGTAATCGTTTCGCTTCAGGATTGAATAAATCGTGAATTTTGAAATACGATGCACTCATCAATTTTCCATGGATGTACGGCCCCATGCACAGCGTTAGAGGTGCTTTATCTCTCACTCTTTAAAACATGGTCTACAGTTTACACTCGGTCATTTTTTGACGTAAATGATCTGATTTGTGATTCCGCTTCACAAACATAAACTAGATACTTCATGTAAGTGTTTCGCAAAAAAATCGCATAAAAACTCGCGTGTTCGAACTAGAATTTTACTACGCTTCGGGAACGCGAGAAATAAAAATCAATCTCGGAAGATTTACAGTTGAGGTTCTTGTAAAGATAAAAATATAATTCACAATCGTAATCTGTTTGAATGTTGATGTTCATGTTCTCGCATCGGATGAAAACCCTCTGCAATAATGCCATTCAAACTTAAAGCATAAGCACATAAACTATAAAAGTCATAAGGTTATTTCCAGATTTCGTCGTGAGGTTTCTCAATTTGTTCACTCGCCTACATTAAATTGTGATAATGGAGTTAGTTTCACACAATGAACAGATACATAATCGAACTACTTTGCGAGTGAATAAAATGAGAGTTACACTGACCTACCTAAATTGTGATGAAATGTCGATTCTAGAAATGAAGGTCAGAATGTAAGACAGTTAAATTTTTTGAACCACGGATCCATTTTTTAAAAGAGCTGTTCAATGAATGTATGTTACTTTGAAACAAGGGCTTATAGTTACTTTTTTCTCTAAAACATAGTTGCTATGAGAAATTTTTCGAGCACATACTCCTAGAAAAATCTTCAAGATCCAACTTATGCAGTGGGTCAATGAGCGACGCTCTGTGAACAGGTGCTCGAGTTTTAATGGGAAAATGCTGAAATTTAAAATCTTTTATAAGTGGAAATATTTATTTAAAAAAATACTGCACGCCCTTTAAAATCATTTAAAGGGCTTTCTGAATCTATTCTGAATTTCCATACAAACGGAAGCTTGATAAAGAAGACTGTGCCTTAAGGGTAGACTCTTCTTCCGCGTTCGTTGATACCTTAATTATTCCTCCACCAAATATAGACCCTCTCTCTAAGGCTGCATGATGCAGGTAACGAATCTCATCGAATAAGTTTCCGATTCGAATGATTGGAGCTTAACGTTTCGCCAAAGGGAATGGGACATCACTATGCCGTGACTGACGGCTATTCAGGGAAGAAGCCAGGGGCAAAAACCAGTATGATGATATTGATCACCGATATTTTAACGAAATGGTAGAATAAATTCTAGCTAAAATATAGTAAATTAATCTTCCCGCTCGTGAACCTATTCTCAAGCAATTGTTGCTTGCATTTTTAAAACATCATTGATGGTTTGAATTGGCTTATAAGAGGGTACGTATTCTTTCCACCTGAAATGAACTCGGTGAACCAGGAACCGTTGGCTATTTAGAAGATCGATCGAACTCCAGACTTTGGCTATAGGTACTGAGTCTTATTGCATTTCCATTTTTTATAACATTATTATTATTGCACAAATAATGTATTTTTGTTACAGGAGTAAATGTTACATTACATACAACAGCTAGTGTTGTAGTTATTGTGTGTTGTTATTTTTATTGGTCTCACTGTGTACAGCTTGTATTCCACTTATCTTTTTTTAATTCTGTGCACTAATTGTATGATAATTACAGCACTGGCCTACTAATGCTGCTGTGTTGTAGTTTGTCAGAGTAAATTATTTCGTCAACTAGGATTAACATTGACTATATAACTGAAGAAATGTTTAGTTTTGGTGCTGCTGATTAAAAATTTCAGAAGGGGAAATCATGCTATTCAATT
Source organism: Orchestia grillus (assembly GCA_014899125.1). NCBI lineage: Eukaryota > Metazoa > Arthropoda > Malacostraca > Amphipoda > Talitridae > Orchestia > Orchestia grillus. The sequence goes on from VOMN01029621.1 coordinate 5,720, forward strand.
TCAAACATATTGCAGTATAAATGCCGGAATGATTATTTCTACGCGTAAATTTGCTGGTATCAATTAGTTCGGTTATGATAATTATCTGAAACCAAAAACGCTCTTCTGAACCACAAAAAAATGTCATGAAGGTATTTTTTGAAAATTATTCGTATTCATGTATTCTTGGGCGCTTGTATCTTCATAAGGAATAGAACTCATCAGAAAATTGCTTTATTCATCTAGGGAAAAAATATACAGCAGCGACCACGACCAGCCACCAGTGTGGTGCGAAGGAGGGATTTCAAAAGTTTGGCCAACAAAATAATGAAGATATTGGAAAAGTTCTTAACTTCAAGATGTAATCCGATAAATTCGCGGGGGTCGTTAAAACCGACGCGTGCAGGTATCCCATAACGATTCAGAACTAAGTAAAAAAATTATCCAGAAAAATTGGCCCATTGTCTCTACAGGTAACACGTTAGAGAGCAATTAGTGAACGAGAAGGACCGTATTGAAAATCAGTAAAAATTTGTATTTCATATTTCTTAAGACATTTTCTGTTGGACATTTTCTTATCCAGCGTTCAGAAAACTTGTGGAGGAACAAAGATGAAGTTGGCTAAAAACTTATTATTTAAATAAAATAGCTATCTTGCTACATATTAGCAAAACTCGTCACGCAAAGGAAAATTCATTGCCTAAATTTTAAGGCTTGAAGTGTTACGTGCAGAGTTTTCAGGAATTCTGCCATATTTACCTAAGGTTCGGGTCTGTTAACTACACTGTAGGGCAAGGACTACTTGTTTGTCCTTAGAGCTCACTTCAGCGGTCAATGAACGAAGTCTGTGGATTTCCAATTTGATTTATTATTTAAGGTTAGTCCCTAGGGAACGTGTATAATACACAGTTTGGCCTTCTTAATTTCTCGGCAATTACAGTTAACTTTGTATACAACTACTACGCCGAAGACATAGGGCGTCCAGCTATGTAGTAGGACCTGACACTGTCACGTCTAAAATCACTAGGATCGACTTTACGCGCATTTTTTCTGGGCAAACCTTGACACCATTTATTTGTTGGGGCAAACCTTGACACCATTTATTTGTTGGGGCAAACTTTGACACCATTTATTTGTTGGGGCAAACCTTGACACTATTTATTTGTTAGGGCAAACTTTGACACTATTTATTTGTTAGGGCAAACTTTGACACCATTTATTTGTTGGGGCAAACCTTGACACCATTTATTTGTTAGGGCAAACTTTGACACCATTTATTTGTTGGAGCAAACCTTGACACCATTTATTTGCTGGGGCAAACCTTGACACCATTTATTTGTTAGGGCAAACCTTGACACCATTTATTTGTTGTGCCAAACAGCGGCAGAGCCAAAGCTGGCCACAAATGCCCACGTACATTGTGGTCTCGGCAGCACAATGCTTTCGGTTGATCTTCTGAGCATCAGCAAATTTGATGCAACAGCTTAGAGTACTTAAAAGGGCATATGAAAGTTTTGATAATTCAATTGAGTATTATAAACTTTTAACACTCTTAGAGTATTTGAAAACCTTAACATTCTGTAGAGTATTAGAGAGGTTTAACATTCTCAGAGTATTAGAAAGATTTAAGATTCTTAGTTGAGTATTAAAAAGTTTTAACATTCTTAGAATACTCGAAAGCTTTGACATTAGATAAGAAACATCCAAGTGAGTGATTAGAAGTTGGTGAAGAAACCTCTGTCCAGAATTACATTGATGTATCTTTCTATACCGAATTTATCACATTGAGGAAAGCATTGTGTGTAGAGAAATTTGGTTGGTCCAATTTCAATAATATGAGTTCATTAGAATGTAAGTTTCTATTTTAGTTTTTCTCATAGTTTGAAATTCGGGGAAAAAGGAAAAGAATACTTACAAGCCTCTCATTTAGACTGTAGTATTAAAAGTTGAACGAAAAATAAGACTCTTTTAAAGTTTCAGGTTTCTTGAAAGTGCAAAATTCTTTTTTATTTTAGTTTTCCAAACTTTTTTTCACATTTTATGAAAACTTCGTTAGTATTTTTATCATTCCTAATGAATACTGGGCCGAGAACAGGATAAGTAGACTGCAAAAATTATTCCCAAGTAATAATAATAATATTATTGCTGAATATTACATTAATGACTTCATTTATACAATTTCTATGATACATAAGTGTGACAAAATGTGCATGATTAATTTTCCAAGTCATCAAAATACAAGTATGTAGATATCAATAGTTAAACCCACGACTGTTGAAACTAGCCAATTCACTACTGCAACATTTCACCCTATCATAGTTCCATCGAATGCGCGTGGTATGCCCGCTCATCGACCCAGGTCTGGAATATAATCACATCGCGAGACCGGTTAAACTTTACTCGCACAGTACGTACTCGCAGTTCAGTTTAGCCTCTTCCAATTCCAAATTAAAATGAGCTCGAGTAACGATTTTCCTCGTTTCGCACGGCAATAACTGGTAAGAGAGAGCTCGATCTTTCATGAGCTGAAAAGTTTCCCCGCAGCTCGTAAAACTTGCAAGTCATGCAGTCGTGACAGCTGCATCGTAGCGCGCCAGGCGGGCTGGGAGGGGCCTAAGGAAAACATTCTTACTCGTACGTTCGGTTCGCAGTAGGTAGTAATTTTTTTCTCCTAAATTCATTTCTGAATTAGAGTACTGGAGGTATTCAGCGTAGTTAGCTTTCATTTGTCATCTGAAATATGTATCTTGATAAAATCAAAGACCAAAAAAAAATGAACAGGCCAGGCTGTTAAAAAACTTTAACGCCATCGACAACCTGTACATTTGCGCATTTTCTCGTTAATAATAGTTGCGTATCATCAGAGGTTAAAAAGTCAACATATTACGACTTCCAATTGATACGTTGTTGTACTCAAAAATAAACAACCATCGTATGAAATCGATACCGATGTGCGTACATTTTGCTCTATTCTGTAACTCCATCTACTGAGGTACGAAATTATTCTGCAACGGCATTGACATTTTCTGATCCGATCGCAGAACTTTTTCCGCGTGTGACAGATTTGTGTCTTGCCCCAGTGCACTAGCTGAGAAGAAAAATTACATCTCGTCGTGAAATGTAATGGTGTTTCACCGAAAAAAATGGATTTGAAAAGAATGAATTCAAAAAAAGTGCAGGGTATTTGTGAATAAATTGATCAGTTCTTTTCGAGACATAGTACAGTTTAGTTATACTTCATTATACAGTATATAAGAACTATAAAAATTATTCCACACATTGCGTGTATGTAGTAAACATGTGTGCATGTCGACTTTTAAAGTCAATGTTTCATAATGTGTTGAAAAATACATCAAGATCAATATTCATTTACTTCTATGTTCAAACTAAAATTGTAGATGAATTTTTCACGCGCACTGTAATGAAGAAAATTTATTAAGTTCCTCAAATCTAAAGCTCTGAACAAATTATAAGTCTCGCAATCATTCATTACCATTATTTTGTATTATCACTGTTTTCAGGTGCTGATCACGAGAATTTGTTAAGTTCTCATTCACGAAACAATTCAATTCCAATGAATCGATTGCTTCGATCAATATTCCGGCTCCATTACAGCCCGTTTGCAGACATTTAAGGCCCCTAAAATCCTTTTCTTAAAGTGCACGAGCTCGATCTGGTCGACTAAGCCTCAGAATGATGGTTCGAGCCAGCATTTCTCATCAGAGTGATTACTTCAGGCAGAGGCGTAGGGCTTAGAGGGAGGGCGACCACCGGCCAAGGTAAGGTAAAGCTTTAAAAACTGTTGGGTTTTACCTTAGGGAAAAAAAGACAATTTGAGTTGTAGGGTACAGTCAGTTATATCTCTGACTCTGTTAATGAGTGAAGAATGCCTCCAAACTAAGCTTAATATGTCACTAAACTTGAGTTTAGTGTTTGCTGTTTACTATACATATGCTTGTTCTTTAAATAGTCAAAAGAAATTCCTTTCACCGTAAAGAATCCAGTCTCATTTACTTCGAAAAAATTGTATAAGACGACACTGATCAATTTTTCTTATTGAGAAATGATGACGAAAACCACAGTATTAAAAGTCATGTTAAATTCATGCATGAAGTAGTAAAAAATTCTGTAATATGAATCCTAAGAAGGTTAAACGCTCGAGCAAACAAAAATAGTTTAAATATCATACATTACGATGAAGTACTTGAATGTACCATCATCATTTAAGCCGTATTATGCTTTTGTTCATACGGAACGCACTTTGTCGTTCCGACTGTTTGTCTTGACGATTGAATTTGCTCGTCTGCATAACTAGCCCCACCATAACCGAACAATGCATTGCGCTTCAAGTGTCATATGTTGCAGTCATGAATGCCTTTGTAGTTTCGCTTTGTTTGACATCAGACAAACAGAACAGCAGTGAAGCTACAGAGGTTGCAACGGAAGCACGTCGGACGCGTACAGACATCCCTATAGAAGCATTGTTAACATTCGACGTGCGTAGGCACCCAGACACGATGGAAGTACTCTACAGTATGAATGTTGTTCGATTGAGTACGTTTCCGTCGCTTCAATTCACGAGAACCGTGCGCGTGACTGAGCTCCTCCACATGAGGTACTCAGGCGAAAAAACAACAGTAAATGTCTGGTTGAACGAGTTGCATCCGTTAGGTGTCGAGTACGACTCATTGGAAAAAGTATATGTTCATATTGGTCCTATATGTTCAGGACTGTGTTTTAGGATGCTAATTTTGATCACCATGCTGACAGTTACAATATGAGTCTAACTCATTTGTAGGACGTTATAGTTTTAATACATAAATGAGCATTCATAATTGATATTCTTACGTCACACGTGGCATATCTGATAAATTTATACGGGGAGAAAATTTTCATGCATTCCAAGCACAGAATACGAGTCCACCTTTACCAAAAAAAAATTTGCTCCAAAAAGACGCCGAAAATCTCGAAATTTCCTGCGTTTATTCGTGGATTACCGAAACTAAAAAAATCGAAAGTCAATTTACGCTGCTGTGATATATGTCAAAGTGTCTGTTTTAGCTGAAATTAAAACCTAATGGCTTGAGGATAACAAGATGAATTTTAAAATTGTCTTTTTAAATTTAACTTTATATGAGTCTCAGGATTGGATTTTAAAACGTAGGAGATGCAGAAATGGACGCATATTTCCCAAAAGAACAATTTGCCGCAGTACCAGAGATAAAAAATACTGTTTCTAATTCATCAAGCGCTCGTTTTTAGTTTACAACTGAGAACATATAAAATAAATTTGGTTGTAGCATTTTGTCGGTGGACTTTTGAAAAATTTACATATAATTATAGGAACAAAATCTAATCAAATTTGTGAAATTATGCGGCTTGTGAAAATTAAATTTTTAGGAAATTGATTATAAATTCGGTAAAACGAAAGTAATGTCAGTTGTACAACTGTTAGTAAGCATTTTTTAGAAAAATAAACCTGAATAAAAACAAAATGAAAATTATTCATAAAATTTCATTCGCCTAGTGTGAGGTCTTGATAGAGCGGATATTAGATGAGCTTGTGGTGGTCAGTACGTTACTATTTGCTGCGTACAAATTTCAGTAAGCAAGCTATGTGCTTTGATAAACCGTAGTTGAATTTACGCGTCATGCTTCAGTGATTGGCGACCGTCCACACACACACACGGAGCCCCTTTCTGATGGACGCTCTCCCAGCAATCAGCGCAGGCACAAGCGAGAGCTGCCGCGCATATCGAGCTGACATGCACGAGTCTGGGAGGAGTGGTGGCGGTGATGGAAACTAAAGTGGATGTGGGAAGGCTCTGATTCATCTTCGACCACCCTCTAATGCGTGAAATGGTCCCCAAGGTATGATTTTTTTACTACTGTACTAGACTTGACAACGACAATGATACCGGCCTGCGGTCAAGTGGGCTTGCCATCAAAGCGAACACCGATTGAAAATTTTCGTCGTTGGAAGTGTGGAGGCTCGTAAATTTCGAAATCCTATTTCGAGAAAACCATACGCTCCGATTCTGCATTGCATTTTTATATACTTGCATACACAATTTTAGCTGCCTGTTCAAAAAATGCTTTAGTAATACATATACATGCTTTGCTACAATTTCACAGATTTTTGTAAGCTACAAAGCCGCGAAAAAATATTAACGAAAAGCTGCATTCTTGCTTGATACCGACTTCATTTTCCGACGGGAAACAATGAAGCGTTCGGATGATGCTCCAAAAAAAACAGAATTGCTAGCAATGACAGTTTATGCGCGGACTCCCAACATCATATGTGTACAAGAATTGACTTCGTCGAGATGCTTGTTGTAGGAATATTTTCAAAAAATCAGCAGCGTCGTATTAGTGGGGGTAATGAATCCATTATTTTAATCAGGACAGCACAAAGAAGAAACTGAATCGCTTCCAACTTTTGTCTAAAAAAATTATTGAACGTCGAATATGTGACCTTGTGACGGATATTAATTCTCAAAGTTACGTAAGCATTAAGCACGGACTATTGGATAACTGGATATCCATATTACAATAATAAAAAGTACAATACTAAGAACTCACAAATGAAGTGCAAGAACTTAAATTATTTCGAGTTTAACAGACTTTAATCGTCTTTCCTATTAATTTAAGCCTCGAAAAAATATTTTAACGTCAGCGTGCACGTCCAAATCACAAAAGCAATGGATAACATATGTTTTAATAACTTTTCTGTTTTTCTTCCGTTCGAGATATGAATTAGAAGAACTATTTACAAGCTTTTTTATGCCACTTTTATTTTCGAGTTAGAAACACCACACGAACACAATCTTCCAATTACTCCATAAAAACGGGATCCGTATGTACATATACGAGTATGATCAGTTAAGGAATTCTTTGAATGTGCAATAAGAGTCCCTCAAACTGTGGCGTGAAAATTGTTTAGTAATGAGGATGAGCTTTTCGTATGTTCATATCAACTGTAGCTCACACGGAAGCATGTGTGTTGTATGTTCTTGAGCGGTGAAAATAGTAGAGCTTCGCGCCACCAGAGTACTTAAAAACTTCGGAATTCCAAAGCTTTACGATATCTGAGTGGGCATACATTCCAAAATTGTAGAGCTCTGCAACATCAGAGTGAGCGTACATTCCAAAATTGTAGAGCTCTGCAACATCAGAGTGAGCATACATTCCAAAATTGTCGAGCTCTGCAACATCAGAGAGAATACATTCCCAAAAACTTTCCAGGCGGTTGATTCCTAAAGCGCAATTAGTTAATTTATCCAATCGGTAAAACTCTGCTCCTAAAACTCAAAAAGTTATAGACAGAAAAGCTTTATGTATGGACGCACTCCTGTCTGCGTGAATGAGGATTGTTCTATGCTTATGATTATGAAAACGTTCAAGTGTGATTAGCGCCATCAAGGTGTTCTGTAGGGAATCATGAAACTATCAGAACTCTATGAATATTATCATAAAAACGAAAACACCTTCCTCGAGATTATTCAAGTCGTCGCATTGATGAATAGGAAACAATACAACTGCATTATCTGATAAGTAAAGTATAAAGTTCCTATCTGAACCCTGTACATACAAATATTAGATGGCGTTCAGTAATACTGAAAACGTCGCTTCTACTGGGAAAACGAACATTCTACATATATGTGAAAGGTTTTCTTAGAGCATGTAAATATTTAATGCTTACACGTCCACAATTTTGAAGGAACTGACTTGGCTCGGCATTAGGAAATGGAAATACATAGACATGATGGAAGAACTCATTTTCTTATTTATAGGATCTCACGACGGCCACTTCGTTACATGTCCCGCAGATTTGGAGCTTGTGGTTTGCTGTTGTGGTATAGGGCGCAAGCCAGCATACATTCTTCTAGCCTAAATGGTCGTAGCTCTTCCATAAATTAACAACTGCTGTGAAACGAAAATTTCGTCACATATATAAGCTTGGCATATAAACAACAACAAACAATTGTTAAATGTTAATATCATAGTTAAAATCTACCAAAGACTGACGCAATTTCGATCTAAGCAATAGCTAAGATGAATGTGGCTTCTACAGGTACGTAATGTAGAAGTCAACTTCGATAAATTTTAATGAAACACTTTTTTGCTGATTTTATCCAATAGCAAAACTGAAATTGAAATTTTTTTTAAGTTCACCGTGACACATATCTACAAAGTTTAAAACAATAGGAAGTGAATTTGGGCTTCGATTTCTCCAAAAACCGATATGGCGCGTTTTGTTAGGAATGAGTCATTAGACTTGGGAAATTTTCAAATTTTATCCTGCAAAACTTCATCGTTCACGTAGAATTTTATGTGCCGAAGTCCACGCGTTCATTGTTCAATTATTGTTTCGCCAAGCTTACCGACACACTTCATACGAGCGTTCGAACAGTTCATGAAATAAATTTCGACAATGCTGCGCGTAAAATACGGTAACGTCACGGAACTTCATGTTTGATTTTACTGTAATTTGTTTCGTAATTCATAATATTATAGACAAAATTTGGATACACGTCTATAAATGAACTTTTGTTTTGTAACATTCCTACAATAACTAGAACGCCTCAGTCAGAAAACTTGCACAAACCTTTACGTTGAAATCGACTGCAGAACATGGGTGACCAATCGTGCATGACTGTCTATTTATACAGGTTGATTTTGATTTGCGGCGGGACCAAAAGGAATCGTCATCAACTGTTATTGTATCGAACAAGTTTTCAAAACTTAACATCTTCAAAATTCTGAGACATACCAGGTTTATTTGGTATCATTGTATCCTTAGGGGATACTTGAAGGGAAAAATAATCCTGTCTCATGAAAGATGTATTTGGGAATCAATCGAAATTCAGTCGAAATGCTAGGATAACATTATTGAGTCTTTGTTACCACTCTTAATATCCGTCATGATCAGGTTCCTTGTGAAATCGATCGATGATATCTCTGCTTATGCATTCAAGTTGATATTTATTTCACTTTTTTGTTCCATGCAGTTTACGGGTACACGATAGTCTTTTTCTGCCAAAAATCTGGAAGCTCTGGCTGAAGAAGATAAGTCTGAAAAATTGACTCACAGGAGTTTCACATGACGAAATGATTTATGGCTTTATCATGAACATATTATACCACAAGAAATTGCATACATTTTACGTGTGCATTCTGAATGTAGTGAAGCCTATGTACATACTACTAATTTTGTTATAGAAAGGATAAAATTTGTGTACTTCATGGTTACATTACTTACTCGATGCTTGAGATATTCCTGAGTCTGATCGAAAGCAGCTACTAATTTTGTGTCTTTGTGTGGCGAATCACGGTATACGATCTATGAGTTTCAAATCAGACGTCGATGTACATCAAAATATTAGTTTTATTTTGTGTTTTGTGTTAAACATCTACCGCTTTACGGGAAGAAACAAAGCCATGGCTCTAATTTTAAACGTGATAAGCAATTATGGCCAACAGCCACGTTGCAGTTACGTGCTCTTGTCCTGAAAGAGAGCCGGCCACTCGGGTTTTGTGCGCTCTAATTAGAATGCAACGTCTAGTGCCAGCGTGAAAAAAGCCGCCGTGCCCCAAAACTGCGTTATGTATCTGTTTTAATTGAATTTTCGCTAAAGAAAAGCGCATTTTCATCTCTTTTCTCATTGATATGCATGGGTATTTATGTTCGACTCTTTTGAGCCAGGAAATAATTTGGTATTGGTATTTGATTTTTCTGAAAGAGTTTCTAATACACATTATTTTCCAGAGTATAATTTTGAGGATGAGTCAATTACCCTTTCAAATTTTATTCTATTATTCTTAACTGCGCAATCTGTGCTATAGCTTTTTATTTCAACGTTTAATTGCAAGGTTTACTATATTCTTGATTCTCCAGATATATTCAATATCCCTGGCACGACTCCGACTAACTCAGCTACTCGTAACAACCGAGTAAGGCACATTTTTAAAATTTATGGCACGATTCGTATAACCGCAAAAACAATAGTCAGATTAAAAATATCTCATTTATGGGCATAGTATGGACCCTAATTTCCGCATAAAACTCACAATAAGTCAAAATTATACGGCACCTGCTGCAGCTACTTAGCTCTCTTACATTTGTCACTCTTTTCCGCTATCTAAACCAATCTTTGCATCACGTTTATCGCGGTCATAACTTATTCTACAGAGACACATCGATACGTTTAAACATCAGTAGACTTCAAACACGGAGCCTTGAGAGGTTCAGCACTTACATGTACTCGTCTTTGCACACAGGAACACTAAGTGGATATCTGAGAAATGATTAATACAAGAAATCGATAGTCGGGTCCCTGGAGTTCAGTACGCCGTTCATTTTCTCCATCGACCGTATTCGTAATTAAGTTTAAACCACCGCGTCGCAGTCCTTAATTAAGATGAGGCTGCCATGACGTTCACAGTGCCACGCTTGTGCCCCTGCGCACTTAGGTGAAACTTCGAAATTTTATAAGGGGGATGTGTGCGATGGTCGTTCTCTGCGGGAAATGCAGCAATGATTCATCCTCTCAATCCAAAATAGATAAAATGTAGCGTCTGTCCTGTGGAAAAAACGCGTCGCTCGCCCTGAAAGAGGGTCTTCAGTTTTCACACTCCCGAATTTTTGTTCTTAAACAAGAAAGTTAATCGAAGATGCTACAAACTCTGTTTTTATTGCACACGACCTTAGCAACTTTACTTTTTTGGCTGGCGAATACTACTGCAAAAACATAAGTTAGAGGTTATTGTCAATGAACTTTCTCTGGATATTTAAAATGCTCTCGTTTAATAGGCTTTGAAAAAATTATGAATGATCGTGTTGGAGCGATATCTGTCTGAAGTTAACATTTGCTGATCATAAATACATTTTTCTGCCCCAACCTTGCATCCCAAGCTTGCCCTACGCATCACGTTGGGAAGCAATACTGCATGCGTATTACTCATACGTACAACATGTAATGCGTAAACTACTTCCGTCGATAATAAACTATAAGGCTGCGATATCTACTCATGGGTGGCCAAGGTGACATACTCGTATAATTATAGATAACTTACTATCTATAGATGTTTCCGCAGAGGAGTTAGATCCAGCATGTATGCGCTGCTACCCATGTTTCATAAAATCTATGTATCTATCTAGTATAATACTAACACTCTGGTCGTCTTGCTTGTTTGGTTGCTTGAGACCGTGCACAGAAGCGAAAATATAAACTTATGTCATGTGATAGAAATGAATTTTAGTCGGGCAAGTTAGTAAAGTGGATACGGGAATGAGAAAGAGGGCAGAATCGTTTGTCTGTCGGCTCTGAGATATTCGAAATTTATACTCTTCGTTTAATCCTGCATTGTGGATACCAACTTAACTGCATAGGATATACTTCGGTATACGGTTTGATTTTGATAAATTTTATTTGACCCAACGGGTCGCGGGTTGCCTATTAATAAAAAAAACGCCCATCTTATGTACTCGCATAAACACCTCTTTCTCGGGTCACAGAAGCTCTGCAAAAGCTTGAATTGTGACCATTAACTTCACGAGAAGCCTCGCAGCGCGAGAGCGTAGCTTTTGAGTTAAAATACTGGTGCACTTAAGGCCCAAGATCACTTTACACCCACTTTGCAAGGGAGATAAGAGTGGATGTTAGACCCTACGGCAAGAATTTGCATTGGATGCGTCGACGTTTATTGTTATTAACCGTAGAGCTTCCAGCGTTCCACCTGCAGCGTGGGTCTGGAGAAGCCATACAGATTTGAATTTTGCTTCTGGCTGTTGCTTGCGATTCCAAAAGCATGCGTCATCAGAGACTGTAAGTTAACTAATGAATATAGTGTAATTTTTTATTTTAAGCTTTTTACATGTCATAACCGTCTGAAAAGAAATGATAAAGCTATTGCTGAGAAGTTGACTGGGAGAAAGAGTTCATATAAACGATTGCACTGGTTTTCCCCGGCAAGGAGTGAACATTCGTAAGTTCCTTTCGAAACTATTGCAACTAGTTTTGTTTTCATTCGATGAAAGAGTAGTAACCGCGATCCTGACCCTCGCAGTCATAGGATGAAGTAAAGCCGCTCCCAGCTCTAGCGACGGATATCACTCTTGTGTTCTTAGATAAACTCGAAGATGCTGAACTAATGCGTTAAAACAAAAGTGTAATTTTTAGTGCAGCTAATATTATTTTTTGAAAATATGAAATCATGGTTTTAATATTCACTTTTCAATCGGGCACGAACCTCCGAGAATTACGTTTTATGGCAGTTGTCGTCCTCCATAATTAAGGCTTTTGTTTCTGCAGTAATGGGAGTGCAGAAAGATCGGAATTAATTGTTGTTTTACTGTTTTATTTTTCTATATTAGATAACAATGCTAAATTTTCGTAAATTATTATTAATAGAGGATAAACTAACCTTTCTGAATGAAGAAAATTTTCTATTTCTTATCTCGATCTAAGAAGCGTCATCTGTGATACTACTGCAAATTGAACTAAATTGAAACGTCCCTTGATTTTTGTTACTGCTTTCTTCAAAATTAATATCCAGCATAGATCACCAGCTAAGTGTGACGGAATATATGTGTATGAAAGCCTTTTAAGCATTATTTCGGTAATTTTGTTCGATATCTTCGCTAACGATTTTGTGATTACAAGAATTCATGCAAACAAATGTCAAGGATTTTTCCGTGTGTGTCTTGACATGCGCTTACTGCGCCCCAAGACTTCAATGCAGCGACTTTGGTGCTGCCTTTTTGACTTCTTCCGCTGCTACTACGTACAATTGCCACACACGTCACACTCAGCTTTCTAATACACTCCCGCCTGCGTCACTCAATATTTCACCCACTTAATTTACGACTGGTCATATACATGTACTGCATTGTAGTGACAACTTTGTGGTGTCTGATAACTGAATTTATACGTACTCTTGAAAAATGACGTAGAAATTATGATACAGCCGTCTTATCACTTCCATTCTATGAGTTATACCTGAAAAAAGACAGGAGGCATTCATGCAGGACCGTTAATACGATGTTCAAGTACCATCCAATAACTAAGTTGTATTTCAACGTGTAAAAATTTGACATTGAAATTATATACATGAATCAAAAACGCACGAAAACTTCAATTTTTAGCTTACGTCATTATCATGATGATATTTTCTGAAAGAAAGAACCTAATTACTTTATAGTGCCACACCCACTTCATTGATTCACTGTTTATTAATTTAAGATCAGCACTGTAATTCACATCGCTGGAATTATATGTAAGATCTCTAAATTCGTATTTGATGTATTTCACAGCTGCATAGTTTTCTTGTCATTTTGAAGACTTCTCACCTCAAAAGAGAAAAGAAGTATAGAGTTTCACAGCAGAATGTAAACCCTACACATCGTGTAGAGTTGCACAGCAGATCATGAACCCTACACGTCGTGTAGAGTTACACAGCAGAATGTAAACCCTACACGTCGTGTAGAGTTACACAGCAGAATGTAAACCCTACACGTCGTGTAGAGTTACACAGCAGATCATGAACCCTACATGTCGTGTAGAGTTACACAGAAGAACTTTAACTCTATTGTAAAGTTGCACAGTAGAACGTGAGCTCTAAGTCCACTTATGAAAGGAAGAGGCTCACAAGTGAACGAGATTAGTTTTGTTAGAATTAATAAGTGCCAAGCGTTGAAAATGCCTTACGATCTGAGTGTGATTAGCTAGTGGATTTTCAAACTATTTTCGTGAGCTTGATTGGCTAGCGTAACAGTAAGCTGAAAGACGATACTATTGAAGTTTCCACAGAAATTTCCCGGTGCTTTTTGGTGGCGAGACTAATTAGAAACTTGGGGGTTCATTGGGTTCGGCTGAGTTGTTACAGAATGTGTTGTGGTCGAGACGATTTCAAAGCATTTTGCAATGTTACTGTTTTTTTCCACTGGATTCTTTAGAGCCTAGTTTTTTCAGTTCTATTCCTCGGGAAAATATCTCTGTTAATTCTTTTTAAGCCTATTAAGGGGCTTAAGAGAATTGAAAATTTTATTACCGACGCTTCGCGCTTGCCACTTGCGCAAAAATGTCAAATTTGTTAAAATAAGTGCGATATTGTTGCGATTCGAGGTGGCCCCACAATTTTGTGGGTATAATTTGTTCTTCTCCACATTTTAGAAAGTGAATTTAACCACAAAAAATATCGTAAATTTTTACGCTTCTATGGAACAGCATCAGGCACAAAAATTACCTCACGCCACTTCTGTCTCATGTTAAGCGCGCTTCCAATTTGTGTACTGCCGCCATATTTGTGAGCACATTATACGGAAAGTATCTTAGATAAACTACAGTTCCATGCGAAGTACGAGTCGTGCAGCCAAGCGGCCTAAGACAGAAGCTCTTAACTACTAATATGCAACCAGCGGTAGAAAAGAGGCCTCGAAAACGTTGAAAACTTGTCTCTTTTGTCAGGACTCTCGACCTCCGTGTTTTTCTGAGCCGATTCTCAGACGAAGAGCTCGAAGATTGCTCCTGGCAGCGTGAACTCGGTGGTCTCCTCGGAAGAGCGCTAGACGAACAATACCTGAAGTTTCCAATGCTCAATTTTTGCAAATAATTACCTAGTGGAGACGCACGTTAACGTAACGTTCAATTGATCGATAACTATAGTCGTAACTAAATATGTTCACAGTTGGGAACTGAATATTTCAGAAAATAATTTGATAACCTAAAATTGTCTTTGAACTAAACTTACTCGGAAGTGGGTGTGTAGATTCTCGTTATGTATAGTTTCTAATTTTGTTGTCACGAGCCGAAAACAATAGGTGCCGGGCCGAAACTTCTAAGTACCTTTCATAAACCGAAGCAGAACTTCTCAGCCATCAATGGCCACTGCGCAAATCCGCGGGTAAATTCCAGATAGTTTGAGCAGCACATGAGTCTTCGAGTGAATTGCAGCTCTGAAGTCTTATTGTTTCTGGTCACATGGATTCATTGCATTCCGTCACTTACACCTGAAAGCCTCAGGTAGCACTTTCTTTGATGAAGTCTTTGTGTTCTCACCCGCTGCCGCCACACCCTCATCACGCTGGGACATTCTGGCAGGCCTTTTACTATTGTCTGCTGCTACACGACTAACAGCAAGAGAGAGATGTGTCGACGCTAGATCGAAGCACCACGCTTCGTTTCGACATTTGATTTCTTCTACTGTTTAGGGTCATGCAACTAGAGGATTTCTAAGTGTAAAATATGCAGGGAAAGTTTATCATTAATATGAAATGTTAATGGAATTCAGTCTGTAATGTTTACTCTATCACAAATGTCATGTAACGTTAAAGGTGTTTTGATTGTGAATTAATGAGTGCGAAATAGTTTTGATCAGTACAGGAACACGCTTAGAATAAAAAATGTTCAAACTGTCGAGCTCAAAACCGATTGCTGAAACTCACGATTTGGCAATTTATTTCGAACAGACGCAATTTCTCTGTATTGCTACGATTGTATCAAATAAAAACACCATGAATAGAATTCTGACAGATATCGCAGTACACTCTAGAGCTATGTACTTAAGTGTTATAAATATGTCTCAATTTCCATAAAGATCACAGAGGAAGTTAACTCAAACGCCAGATGTGAAACAAGTTAGTTAGTAAGAGTAAATGTATGTTTTTTCAGTCGGTACATTTTCCCAAATAAATTATTCTGATTACTGTATGTATTATTAGCTAAACTAATGCTTAGTCAGGACCAAACCCCTGGCCAGTGTTGGAACGTTGTCATTGAGAGGGTGGCTGCAGCTTGAGAGCATCACGCTAGTGTGCCAGACTGCAAGTCCCAGAGAGCCGGCGTTGTTCAACGTTCGCTTAGAAGGCAATCAGAAATGCGCGAAAAGTGTTGAAAAACACCTACGAACACAGTCAAATTTTCATGAAAACTAATTACTACTTTTCAAAATTTTATTTAGAGAGCTGGTAGAATGAGACTTGAGCTTGTGTTTGAAGTCAATAATGGAAAAAATTATTTCTGACTGACTATCGGAGTGAGTGCAGTACGATGCATATTGGGTTTTTGGGTCATGAGCTTGAGTGACTTGTAAACGACGGATTGGGATGTTCATTGAGAGAATAACTCCAGCGCACGAGTCCCTCTCTTTCATTCTCAACAATGTTAGTCATACGAATATTAACTCAGAAAGTGTTTGTTTTCAATTTCCAGTTCGTTTACATTCTTCTAGATCCAGACGCTGACTTTGACTTGTCATTATGACGCCTTTCTTTTGAGGCGTAAGTAATCACTGGATTTGCGAAGCCCTCAGGCAAACAAACCAGGCACGAAAGGCAATCGCCGAAATGGATCTGTTTGTGACGCACCTAAAGTGGCGTTTCTTCGATATCCGCCTGCCACGAAATGGAGGCAATCTTTAAAATAGCCTCCTGCGCCTCCTCTGCCACGCCTCCGAGAATTTTGAGACTCCAAGAATTTCTTCAGAGAATGTTCGTGTTTTTTGCTGTAATTTCCATGATCCCCATCTTCATGAGGAGATAATTGACATTTTGCAAGTCTAGGAAATGGGCATAGAGCTTTGGAATTCGTCTGGGGAAAATTTACAGTCAATGCATGGATGAAGGTTGTAAACCCTTTTCACATTAAGTTTAAGCAAATTCATCTAGTTTTGGCGTCAAGGTTCAAACTCGTATCAAGGGCGATGGCCGTTATCATATCTATTGTCTCATTGAATGGCACGATGCACACTAACCGAGGCTATTTCAGTGATTTTTTAAAATTCTACCAATCTAACATCTTCATATTTCAATTTCACTCCCTAACTTGAAGGAATTATTAAGGACAAAAAAGACAGTACGAGCGAGTTCACAAAGTCAGGCCATCAGTAGAAAATTAAGGCCGTCGACACGCTGAGACAGTATCTGTTACCTGCGAAAGTATCGAGAGTATCCATGCTCCACTGGACACTACCGTTTGAGATACTGCACAGCTCGTAACTAGGGTAGATGACCTCAAATTTAAATTTCAATAAATTTCGAGTTCTTTGATACTGCTAGACACGCATAGGATACCGTTAGGCAAATAGGTGACCTAATGTTAATCGCTTGCTCTCGATAGGAAAACTAATTAATGCAACAGCGACGAGAGAAATAGGAGAACTCCGGCTCGCCCCGGAACGAGCTCAGCTACTTCACCGGTCGAGGCTCAGCCGTAAGTAAAGGCAAGCGATCGTCAAATTCATTTTCAATGTTCGTGCTTGCACAATCTCTAGTCAATATTTTTATTGTTATGTCGTAATACTCTGTATAAATTCCTGAGAAAAAATGCCGCACTCTCGTTAGTGTTATCCATTTAGGATTAGCAAACATTTATTGACTTTTGATCGTATTATCATCAAGTAAAATTTTTGAATATTTGTGATATCAATACATAGAATCTAAAAAAATGATATTTGAACAGAAAAATCAGCAGTAGAAATTGTTAAGCCATCAATTTTATTTAGACATCCCTACTTAGTCATGACTCGAACTAGTCTGTCGACTAGCAATTACCAAGCTAGAAAAACTGTACAGTTGCAGGGAAAGTTTCCCCTCCATGAAGCAGTGGTCTCAAGTTCTGTAGGTGTGTGAATAAATATCAAACATTAACAAGTACGAAATCATTACTATAAGCTAAGAATATCATGAAGACCAAGATGAAGGAAGATAGTATGTTCAGGAATCTTGAAACAAGATGACGGTCTGTCTTTTTGTAAGACATATAATTTCTTCACGTGGTAACTGCCTCACAAAAAGTTCTACAATTTGATACAAAACATCGAAGAATAATACTCGTGTAATATGTAACAATTAGCTAAGGGAAACAGGAAGTCAAATAAGTATTCTTCAGCTCATGAATAAATTAGTAGTTCTGTTAATGGAGAGAATATTTACAAACAAATCAGAATTTTGATGAGATATTCAATACATCTTAGCCAACTAGAGATAAAAATTACAAGTTAGATTGTAGTTCTTAATCTAACATTTACTTTTTGTACTGTTTGAACTTTAAAAGAAACTAGCATAGCACATGTAAAAGTTTAAATAGGTTTATTTTGGGGAATTTCAGTCTGATTAAAACCACAAAATAAAGGCAGAGAAAAACTTCCTAGTTTTAATTTTAAAGAGTTTTTCTTCTCTAGAACTTTCAAGCTTGACGCCCCTCACCTTCAGTAGACTGTAGAAGAGGAACAATTTCTCTTCAAATAGTCATACAATTACTTGTGTGCAAATTCTTCCTTTTTTACAGTCTACTGAAGATGAGCGTTGTCTAGCTCGGAAGCTCTAGAAAAAGAAAACTTTTTAAATCAACACTAGCATGTGTTTTCCTGCCTTTATTTTGCGGATTAAATAGGTTCTAACCGTATTTTTTCAGTGGGCACAAGATCACCAGCTCCTGATTAATACAGACACGGAGTGTATTGGGTGGGGACTTCAATGCGCGTACAAATGAGCAACTACTTACTACTTTTCAACGAAACTCATATTATTGTTGGTCATTTTCGTACTGCACACATTTTCATGACGGTAAGTAATATCTTTAAAATTTGAGCATTAATATCGAGTGAGTAAACATTGAGTGAATTATATTTCTTGAAAAACGTTCCATTATTCGTTGCACAGTTTAAAATTTACCATAAATCACGGGACGAACTTCAACTAAATGCCTAGGTCCGAGGTACAGCCGACTCACTCTACTTTAGACTTTTACCTAAGTTCAGTAACGAACTTGAGCAAGTTCTAATGATGCCTCCCTTTAGCTAATGACTCCACCTGCATTTTTGGGAAATTCGCTTATCGGCGAGCGAGAAAATCCTGCAGGATGCATCGGCATATTGATAGTCTTTGGAAAGGGACAAAAATGGGCCACTTTATTGAGATTGCGGAAATGGAAAGGAATATGACTCAAGAGAGCTACACGGAAAGCCCTAACGCCTAGGACGAATGCGCTTGATGAAGTGAGCAGCCAATAACGAAGGAGCTTAGGCCTCTTTTATGGAATCTGCTGAATGAATACATACGTCACCATCGTTTCTCGGAACCAAAAAGTTTGTTCAAATATCAAATGTGTGGTTTGAATGAAGTCGAGCCACTATACACAATCAGAGCTGTACGATCAAAAGTCACTTAAAAGAAAATACACCCCTGATGATAATTTTTTACTCGATATCACCAAGTGACTCGCGCCTCGTTCGCCTAATCTGAGCCTCTAAAAATATCAATATTTAAGATTATTTTAAATCCACAAACATTTGTAGGAAGAAATAAGAGAGAAACTGCTAAATTATTATTTTTCGTTATATGATTACAGAAATACAGTACCGAATGTTTCGTCTTGCGAAAGAAAAATTTAGAAATTGTTCACAAAGGTCAATGATAATTAGTTGTTTGAATATGAGTGATTTTTCTACGTCAAATCAAGAAAAAGAAAAAACTATTTAACTTTCATAGAAAACTGGAAGTATATTTTTAGGAACCCTTGTTCGTGCCTCCTTTTACAAACATCTTTAAACTTTGGATCAACTTTCAAAAGAGATAAAGAAAGGCAATCTAAAGAGTGTTTGTAGCACGAGGATGATCAGTTGGTAATTTAATTGAAACATATGAATGTCATTCATAATAAAATTCATATAACATTGAAACATGTAAAAAAGTAATTTAAATATGTGAGCAATTTCCGTAGATTAGGAATAAGCCACCCCCATCCGCATGACACCATTAGTCTACGGATTTTTTTGTCGTATTTAACTTACTTTCCATTTTTCTGAGTTGGTCGTGCCCACAACTGAAAGTTATATGTTTGATTTAAATTAAGTGGGAATTTTTTTTTGAAAAATCACTCTAGAAATCTCGCAGCATGATTACGTCAACGACTTTCCTCTGCTTTTGAGACTCTTCAACAATCGGAGTCATTTCCTTTTCGAAAGGTATAATTTCTCCTAACATCTTACGAAGGAATAAACTTGCATAGATTTCTCGAACATGATTAATAAATTTTAAGAAGCGCCAGAGTAACGTTTCCTTAAATCACGGAAGCATGGAGAAGAAAATGGAGATAGTTTTGTATAATGTGGTATTCAATATTTCGTGATCATATCGTTTCAAGGTATCATTTTTTCTAACGTATCAAGTTCACGGGTCTTCATTTGTGAATTGTAATTTTTATTGATGCTTTAAAATCACATTCAAGAACGTTAAGTGAAACCACGCACAACCATTGTAAGTTCATTTATTTACATACGAGACTTGTCTGTGTCATTCATCAGCCCATTATGGATCCGTACCAGTATCTCGTGTTAAAATTATAATATTTTTTTCGTGTCTTTAGAAGTTCAAGGCAAATTGTTTCGCCAAGTAAAGTTTCATGACTTGGCTACTCAGTTGAAATATATTTTTTATTTTTGTACAGAGCTCATAACGAGGTACTATACGATTATAAAAACTTATGAGATATTTTTATAAATTAATTCATACATTTGCAGGTAAATATATAAGCAATTAACAGAAAGTGGAAATAAAAAATACAGCGTAAGTAGGATAAAACGATAGAAATAGCTCAAAGATGTCATGAAAAATATTTTAGATAGTAATAAAGATACACACCGAATGACAAGGATGGTTCATAAATAATTTATGGACATTAATATTCCCGCCTGAAGTGAACCAAGACAATTTTGGAAAGTTTTGCGAATTTCCAAATTTATTTTTCTTCCGTAACACGGGCACGGAGTAAGTAAAATAAATAAAGGACGAAAAAAATTTCCAGGGTTCTATTAGCTAGATGAACCTGCTTTCAATATAAGAACTACATGTAGGTTAGAGAGATTGTAAAGATTCTAAAACAATGGAGGCCTGATTTTTTCAATATTTGATCTTTCAGGCTTTTCAAATTTCCTCGAAGTGCAAGAAATCCTCTTGACGCAGAGATGAGGAAAACATTCATCAATTATTTCTCTCCTGATGATTGAAGATAAAAATATGCTGATCTGTCAAAAAGTGCATGATTTCTCAAAATACATCACATGAGTGTGTTAGACGTAAACCTTGAAAAGTATTCAAGTAAAATGTAGACTGAAAGCTAATCGTATTTAGTAATGCTTGTTCATCGATAGATCTAAATTTTGAATAATTTTACACTAATTGCAACGTAGTTCCGTACTGATTCTTCTAATGAGAAGTAGTAGAGCGATGCAGTAGCTAGATTTTTTATAAAACTCTGAGAATGTAGAACTGGGTTGATGAATCACGATGAAATACCTGGTAGCAGCCAAAATGCAAAAGCAGCCTGTATATCGTAACCAAACTACACTGTCATGTTTCCTAGAGGTCACTTCTCGTCAAGTAAGAATGAATACTCATGATGCCAATGAACTAAATTCTCTGTCATTCAATGAACTTTTTATCGATCTATCTTCGAATTTTCCCAAAACACTCGAATTTATTGATTTATTCTCAAGCATAAATCAAATTTGTATTACTAATAATTTTAAACGCCCATCAAGAACCTAATATCCTGGAGCTCTCGCTGCAGCCGGAGACAGTGCCGAGCAGCAAAACTTTGCTATCTATCGTTCTTTTTAATATCAACTCCTGAGTTAAAACATTCGCAATAGTCCCTTAAGGAAGAATGTACTGATGCTACTCTTTGAAGTTTATGATGTTCATTTTTGCATTTCTTTTCAAACGCCGGATATGAATAGCATTTTTAAGCATGCGAAGCAAATGTTCCTTCTGAGTCTTGAATTGATTCGCTGTTGAGGGCAAGTGATGGCGGTATTTTCTAGCATATTTAGTTCATGAATAGATTGCACTTTGGTCATGTTAACACATAATAGTGAAGATTGTTATCTTATAATAAATTGCGCTTTTCAAACACCTACCTCTAATGTGAATTTTCTGGTGAAAAATCCCCTCTAAATTGACTTTTCTGGTGATAGTAAAATTTACGCCTCACTCCAGTTAAGTCTACGAAAAAGAATGAAATAACATTCCATATAAAACAGGTCTACACGTGCATCTAATCCCGAATTGCTCCGCATCAGAAAAATAAGCCGTAGCGTTGCTGACAACAAACGCGCGTGACGCGATAGAAGCTTCAAATATTTCTGCGTCTCCAGTGATGACGCCAAGGGACGTGCCACGCAGGCAATGAACAGTTATCGGAGTGCGGCAAGCATCAGTGAACTAAAATTTTGTCACCCGCAGTCGCTCGTCCCCGGAGTCCCTTATGAGTTTCAGTTGACAATTCATAGCGGCTATTCACACATTGTTTGGCCAGGCACAGCAAACATCAAGGTCAGGGAATCAAATTAATCAAAAATAGAGTAGTACATTAGAGTCAGAAATAGAGTAGCAAATTAGAGTCAGAACTAGAGTAGCATCAGTATCTCCAGGAAGTTAAACCAATCTGACAGCACTTTATAAATCACATAGCATGTTTTTCTGGATCCCGTGATAAGCCGCAGTTGAGTTTATAAACCTCTGGTTCCTTTGATAATATTCTTCAGAAGTAGAACAAATTATGCGTGTGATTACAAGCCAGTGTTCTGCATGGCGCTATGCCGCGTACACAGGTATGAAAAGAGGACAGAACTTTGTAAATATTTTGTATGGAATGCGTAAACGTAAATTTAAGATTGCATTTTGAGATATCGGCAATAATTGTGAATCGGGTTGCAAGGAAATAATAAAATTTTATTTTTTGAATAATTTATTTAATTCACTGTTAAAAAATGTGTGAGTTCCATGACTCTGATTCCATAGCGCGTTTACATTATCTTATGTAAAACTATATGAGACCTGGGAGTTCAGCTATAATGAGCCAAAGTAGAGGAGTGATAATAAAGAATAATAAGTATCTTAATTCACTCAGCCCTTTCCAACGCTAAAGAGTTCTAATTAAAACCACAGAGAGATTGAAAAATAAAATCAGTAAATGCCTAAGCCATATGCAGTATGAAGTTCGTAAGAAATATTAAAATTTACTGTCGATTATGAGATGATTCACATTTATTCTAAATGCTCTTGAACGGATATTTAAGAATCCTCCTAAGGTTTGACTCAAATTTCAGAAGCTATCAACTTGCCTAGGTCTAGCCGTGTTAAAAGTGGAGCCGACTCACATAGAGTTATTCCTTTCTTTTCAATCTGAAGCAAAAGACAAAAAATTTTTGCTTATTAGAATAGGATTTTTTAGCACGCATCAGAACAGCTCTCTAGGTTCCATGGTTCACCAGGACCTCACGATTTACTTACTCGTACACGAGTAGGTCTAGAAACGAGTGTAAATCCTAATATTTATTTCCTCAACGTCGAAATACTTTTGTTTAGACAAATATCTTACCTGCAGTAAGCAAGTTGGTTGTGTGAATCCTTCATTTTCCTGAAGTTAGGCCTCTACCCACATGGGTGACGATTGGTTTCATCTATAAGTATGTAGTAGCGCCTCAGCTCAAGACGTGGGGAATACAAATTTTCTATCCAATATGCAAGAAACTTGTATCCACTGACGTTTGCATATCGGCACTTAGCTAATTTTGTTCAAGAAGCTTTCAAACACTAAATTCAAAATAAGGTCGCTTACGTGCGTGCCTTAAACGCTTTGATGTCCTAATTTTGTGATCAAAGGGAAACCGAGCGATTGCCTTTTCAATTTCACTCTCAATTTGTGCGATCGCCTCAGGAAAGTGTGCTTTGGAAGTTGCGTTGGAATGACCAAATCTGAAATCTGTACAGAGAGAGATTTGATTTAGTAGAAGGGATTGGATGCTGGTTTTCATGTGCGCAATTTTAATCTCCGTCTTAGAAAAAATCGTAGGGCCATTACTGATCTGGACCGATTTTATGAAGTATTTCTCAGAACTTCTTTTCAATTACGCTTCCCTACTTTTTAAAGAGTTCTTGATGCGAGAAGGAGTGGAAAAGTTATGATTTTACCGAGGTAGCCCATTTAATTTAAAAGAAGTAATATTTGATCGAGCTGTATTATTGCACAACAGACCTGATGCATACGCTTGTACTCGTGTCTACGTCAATTACAGAAAATGAAGCCTTTCTACTCGACCTCTCCCTGAAAACAGAATTTGAAATTAGTAAGACTCTGCGCGCATGATGACTTTTTCACTCGTGGAGAAGCTCAAATCAATTTAAACTATTTCCATAGAAGTTAAGGTAGTTATTCCCACAAGATCTTTTGAATACTTTGTCACCGGACCTCTCTATTTCAGTTATATTGAACTGGTTCTGTGGGTAGTTCTATTACCAACTAAGTGAGGAAAATTTTACACTTGTGTATTCTGACGGTTACGAATGAACAGTTATGAACCGACAATGTGTGTAAAGACAGAAAGTTTTTACCGAATAGGTGCAGTCCCTCGCTGGCATAAACGTGCCCGAATTATTGAGAGAGCTTTCATAAATTGCTGAAGAGATGAATTAAAGACATCAATATGAATTTTGAGTCATTCAAATCACTGTGACATGCACATTGGCACAAAATAGTAACCTCAGATAATGCAAATTCGATTCAAAAGTGTTATGTTCAAGTGTGGCGTTCCTCACGATGAAGGTTCGAGAATGAGTCTCTAGCTGCTGACTGCAACTGCAAACACTGCAGGTCGTTCAAAAATAGTCAGTTTTACGAGCATTGTCACGAATTCCTTCCCATTTTCATAACTTCCGATAGGTAGTTAAATGAAATTATATTTTCCCGCTTAATTAGATATAAATGTTGTCTCATTACTTCATCTCTTCAGCACTCCTTACAACACACGTGACCAACTATGTGAGAGTGCCAGCATTTTTCAACGTTGGACTTTCTGAGACCTAATTCTTCAAAACTGTTGGGATGAAATGCGTACTTCTCACTTCTGACTTAAAGAAAATGATGGGAAGTGAATAATAAGCCATTTAAAGGCTTATTTCTTTCACCATAAAGAACGAGGTAAATAATTCTAATTCTTATAATTCCAATTTTAATGCCGAAATTTCATACGCATGAACTGCAACGTGGATTTAAAAATGCTCCAATGACGATAGATTTCCAAATTTACTCACAGAACATGTGCAGGTGCAATTCTTTTCGCTGTACTCGAGAACCAAACATTTCATTTAGCGTGTCACTGGAGGGAAACAACTCTCCCATTTTTCTAGATTCTATAATATTTCTGCATGGCGATAATTTGAACAAGTCAGTTGGACGTAACTCTGGTCACGACACAATATGTTTAATCTTTTATAGTACTTTTTATTTCTTCGTTGGAATTGGTGGCATGAAGATATCGTGGACGAGAACTCCTGCTGTGAACATCAAGCCACTGCTTTTGTTTTCGTTACATTTTCGCCAGTTTCATGGCCTGAAACATTTTTTAAAATAGCACGACATCATTTTTCCAACAACTATGGTTCTGAAAATAATTACTAAATTCAAAATGCTATGCTCTAGCACCTCGTCGATTTTATTTAAGGATACTTGAAATCTAAAATATGTATCTTGCTACCTGAGGTATTTCACCCTCTAAACTTCGTAGTAGTTATAACTAGTAAGTACCTCTAGGGCCTTCCTTCAAGAAGCTAAACTTGTATAACTCCATTTGTTTTTTTATGTACACCTGAAATCTACTTCTGGGCACTTTGAAATTCCTAGTACTACAGATTTCTCGCATGTGCTCTCGGAGTCTCCAAGCCGAGTGTTTGACAGGAGCTTCTGTATGAACACTCCTCTTTGAAGTGGTGCTAATTCGACATAAGTTCAGATTCGAATGTTAGCCTAAAAGAAAAACATCAATTTGAATAATGTCAAATCATATTTCGCTGTAGCACTGTGGAGCATGCCTGGTAATTTAATAAGAACAACAAAATACTACTCAAGCGCTAGTATACTTTCATTTTGTCATGTGGTAATGTTATGACCCAATCTTCACTGTCGTACGAAGTTGTACCATGGCCCAGTTAATGTCGCATGCAAACGTATTCATTTCAGTGCTCTGTGTATTCATAGTGTATAGTAAATCCGTGGCATCCAGTGCTACTGTTCCATATGCTGCAATGTTCGGCGAAGATTGTTCGCAAGATGGGCAGTTAACGGTGACGGACGCCCAGCAGTTTCTGTCTGAAATGTCCGAGCAGAAACTCCATTGAATATCGCTATAAAAGCTGAGCATTATTTGAATATGAGCGTCACTGATACAAAGGCATGAGCAAAGTTGAAATTTGAATCGCAGGCGTTCGTATGAAGTAATTAATTCAGGGCAAGGAAATCGGGGAAGTCTTTTTCATGTTCAATCTGGCTTTTTATAATTATAAGCCACGGTAATGGTTGAAAGCTATTATTAATCGAGGTAATTAGTGCCAACACAGACAAATGAGTCACGAATTGTGAGGAATCAAGTTGATTGTATATCTAAATATGTAGAGTGATTAACTGCATAACCCTCTCTCTTTTTATACTGTAAAATTACGTACACGCAGTAATTTACATATATTCTTCCAGCACTAACGACTGATATTTGAATATCAAAATCAGAATAGGAAATATAAATCGGATTCACATTTACTTTATAAACTCCAGGGTAAGAACATTAATCACCTATTATTTTCGAGTTGCAGCGTATTGTTTTTAGAACTTCTTTCGAGGACGACCTCTGTCGGGTGAATGGGGCTAAAATAGTCATTAAATGGCATGAGAGTCATTCAAAATATGTCTAGCTTTTAGATTGGCCAGCTTAGTCCCCAGACATGAACCCAGTAGAAAATTTATGGGATCACACAGACGACACGTTGACGTCGAGAAAATCGTCCTCGTACTGTGGCCGCACTACGAAATCCGTTGATGCACGAGTGATTTAAAATCGACAAGGTGCATACTAGAACATTTGTAGAATCAATGTTGCGCAGAATTGCAGCCACGATTCGTACTCGAGGAGGTCATACACCATATTAGTACCCGATGTCCAATTTTAGCCTCGCGACCTTGTTTGAAGAAGCTTTAGTTAGCCATTAGCCTTCATCAAACTCTCACAAGTAATGCATCGAAACCAAAATTATTTCCAATTCGTTTCGTTTCTTCATAATTGCTGAGTAAATTTGTACCAGAATAAGTATTTCTTACAGAAATCATTTGACCTGCATATTTAGTTTTGTTTGCTCGCGTGCCATGATGTTTTGAATTCTTCTTTTCACCAATGTGTTTTAAACGTTTGTCTCTCTCAATCAGATGTTCAGAGTAACCTAAGTTTCAACTCTGAATCTCCATTAAAATTAAAATCCCCGAACAGAGAAGATTTTATATCTCTTTCATACGGCATAGATATGTATGTTGTATGTCAAAAGGAGTGAAATTGGAAAATAATAAGCCCACGTATCCTAGATTTATTTTCAGTATTGTGATCGAAGGCGTAAAACTTCAATAAAATTACATTAGAAATATTGTCAGCTGCTATTTTGAAATTTCATAACACCTCAACGAATGGGTGAATAATTCAAATTCCGTGTAGTGTAGCTTTATCGAGATGAATGAACATTGATAGAGGCATCTGAACAGTTAAAATATTCCAAAATTGACCAAGGCTGTGGATGCTGTACTTACGTACACTTCTGTAGATGAGAAAATAATAAGTATTCTCTATGTATGGAGTGTTACATTTCACCATTTCGTTTACAAAAGCCAAGCAAAAGCCATACGCAGGTATTTGATGAAGATTGCAAATTTGATGATGAAGGCCAAACAAACCTGAAAACCTGCGTTTGGAAGGCCCGATCGCTTGTACAATTTGCACGAAATAGCGTATGTTTGTAATATAACACATCTTATCAACGGTTGCATACCTCATTACTGTTTGCCTTTAAGACTTGATTTGGTATCTTAAGTTTTTATTTGGTTGCTTGGCCTCTGCACGAACTGAGTTCCTCGTGGTGCCAGCACTGCGTCGGGGCGGAAATGAAAGAACATTTCGTGGCCGTTTCGCTGCAGACGCGGCGCCGATGGGCGTGCGATGCAAACCTGCTGCTGCACCGAGAGAAATCGGAAGCATGACGCAAGTATCGCTTAAGGAATTGCCTTGCTTTTAGGATGCAGAATTGAAGTCGTAATTGAGTGTTGGTCGTAAGTTTGTCTAACTTTTATAAGCTTGGAAATATTTTCTCAACTGATTACAACATAAGCTAAGGGTGCAATGTATAATTTCTTACTTACCAATCATATTTTCAAAGTATGATGGTTCAAAAGTAGATTGTAGTCGCAATATTAAAACTAAAAAAACTACACGACTATAACCGTTTTCTGGCTCAGGAACTCGTATTCTGTTCCACTCGGTGTGCATAAGAAAGGTTTGCAAACTTTAAAAACAGTGCTGAGAAGCATTCTATTTGATAAATGATTTGCTTTCATCATATTCTAATTGCTGTCTTTATACTGACGCGTGTCTGTCGTGCGTTTCGTCACTGCGTGCATGGCTTTATGGAGAAGAAAAATCCACTCATTTTCTCGGATTTAACAATTCTCTTGATTGAATGCACTTCAAAGAGCTTTGAATAGATTTCAACGCGTCTTCAGATGTGGCTTATCTCTTGTCTTGCGTAATTGGTGCTTTGGAGACAGTTTTTTCCTTTATTTCATTCCGAGCGATAGTTCTGGAAACCTTGTTTTTTCTCATGCATGAAAATTCTGGCAACGTCTTGCATAAAAGTTACGTTTAAGATAGTTATAGATCAGGTTAAGAAAGATAATGGATATGGAAAAATACATTGATTTAGCTGTTGAATTTAAGTGCACTTAAGCCACAATCAATGCGGTAAAAACTGTTTCCTAACTGCAACGTGTTATGCATTTCCCCCTGATGATCTCAGGTGAGTTGAACATCCGCTTCATGTACCATTTACATGAGCAGATGCAACGTCAAAGTTTATTTCTAAATTCATCTGTTCTTCACAGTAGACGATCATTGCCACTGTCACCGTAAAATACATTTATTAAACAGGGCGTTGAGAGATTATCCCAGAATTGAAAAGGGCTCAGTATATACTTGAATTAAAACCAAAATAGATGAAGTTGGAGAACAGAAATATTTCGGCAAACTTAGGAATTCTGAGGAGTATACGTCCCAATTATTCTTTTAAATCTAACGGCATCTATTAAACAAGCCTCTCTAAACTTCGAAGGATTACTACGAAATATAAACTATCGGTGCATTGCTGGGGCCGGAATAACGTTGTTCTATAATTAGCCGTACAGAAATATGTCAAAAACAAAAGAAACATTAGAAACAATGCGGCATCTCTGAACTTGATTCACAAAAGACAGCTTGGACTACCTCTCTCGATAAGGTGTGCAAATTAATTGTCTGTAGTAAGATATACGTTGGCTCAAAAGCCGTTCTATTATTTAAATATTCATTTAAGAATTACTAAAAAAGAAACAAAGTTATAGTAAATTACAAATGAAAATATAATATTAGGAGTTTTTCTTGAAAATAATTTATTTCAAATATTTTCTACACTTGAGAGGCACAAACGAGCTCCGATGCGTACTTTGCATCACACTTCTCACAATATCCGGGGAAATGCTACGAATTTCTTCAATTATATTATGTTTCAGTTCGTAGAGAATCTTTGGCATATTTACAAAAAAAAATTAGAGTTGAAACAACCCCAAAGAAAAAACTCAGGAGGAGTTGAATCCAGCGATCGAGGTGACCAAGAGAAGTCACCGAAGTGTCAAATTCTTCAATGAGGGATGACTGCGGTCTTCCATTTCCACTTTCGTCAGCAACAGAACCCGTATGTCCCAATTTTTCTACCCAAGCATGAATACAGGGATGGACTCGTGTTAAATTTTCTCATGAAACTCCTCCAAGCCGCAACTAAATGATCAGTTGTTTTGAAAATACTATTCACCAAACATTACCATTCCTTTATCGTTTGAATCTGTAAGTCTTATTATGTTCACCTTGTATTTTTTTCAATTCCTAATTGCTGTTTTTTCGTAGTAAACGCTTAAAATGGCAAGTGACTTTGAGCCACCTCGTTGAAACCTAGGGTGCTGATGTGCAGAAAAGGCTTCTTACTCAACATTCTCATCAACAATATGCACCATTTATGTGATTGATAATACGCTCAACATTTGGTGTCACAGTTTCTTCTGATATTTTTCGAAATTTTTTTATTGTCTATAAAAAATGATGGAAAACTATGTTTTGTAAAGGCTGAAAGTGACCCAAATTCTTGAGCTTGAGCAGCAAAACTCGACCCAAAAGCCATGGCACTACAATAGGCCACCAGTTCTCGCACTTGTACCAACCATTTCTGCTCTCAGAAACACGTTTCACATTTTCGAAATTCGCGAAGACCTCGTGTCAGCGAAAAGAGTCAGCGCCTGCAAACACATGGTCAATGAATTTTCAAACTTGCATTCTGTATTTCTTTTGCAATAAAAGAGAGCAACGAAATATGTCAAATGAGATCACGACTCGGAGTATCTGGTCACGGAGTATCTCTTTACAGACAGACAATGGAGCAGACAACAGCAGCATATTTTGGTCTTCTTGGAACATATCGCTTGAATGATGGGGGTTTTGGGATACGTAGTGAAACATTAAAAAGATCTCCCAAATTTTTAACCAATTACTGGTGTATTATCTGTATATGATGATGATATAGCTGTATACAACACTATGGAATCTCTGATTGGGTTCTGCTGAATACAATGCCCATGAAGTTTAATATTCGATCTAGTGAGATCCATCTGAATATGAATTACACTCAGTGTGCTTTCCATTTTTTAGTCTTAGCTTCAACTACGAAGTCAGTTTGCATCGTGCAAAGATTCTTAGTAAAACAGGGGCCTACCACTTCACTGGTCATTGCTTGGCACTGTATTATAGTCATTTTCATACATAGTATGCATTCTTTGTGCCCCTGTCCTAAAATATTACAACTAACCATCGGCATTCAGTACCCAGCATTTGTACGGCCTCATTCATGACGAAAATAGTTCCTAAATTCTACGCTAATTTTCCACTTTGCTTCGTATAAGCCTAACAGCGATCACCCTAACCATCGTTTCTGCTCTACCCATCCTTTAAAATCTACCCCTCCTAAAACGAATTGTAGGAGAAAATCGAAGCTTGGGTAGATTGCTGACGTTGTCGGAGTTTAGGCACTTGTACACAGGATAATCAAACTTAACTCACTGAGAGACCAACTGCACTTTACACTGAAAGTGCAACCGCAGACGGTCATTTTTTTAGCTTGCATAGATGCCAAATTTTGCAAATGATCCAGATGCGCCGGCGACCTGAATCTAGCGTAGTGATTCAAATCACATGACCGTAGATTATTACGATAAAATTAGGATGAAATTACCTCCTTTCATATCATCTAGTTTCCCAACATATCCACGCTCCAAACAAGTGATAGATGCTTCTTGAAAGCATACTTGTATGACGCTTGACGACCTCCACACAAGCCCTTGGAAGCCCGATAAAGTTGAAGCAAATCGTATATCAAAGTTTGAAGGATAAAAGGATGATTTGAAGCTTAATTGTTGACTGGAATCCCCCGACAATGACTCAGTAATTATTCCTACACAATAGGCACAGTGTGCTCCTTTCATCAGTTATGCAAACCATGAGCAGAGACGAACAATTTCTCAAAATCTTTCAATTGCTATCAATTAATCTTCTCGTCGATATCTCCAAGAAAATTAATAGCATTAGAACTTCAGTGGATACGGATATAATGCATACTACAACAAATATCTCAAAGAGAAAACGCGAGAGACCATGCGAACAGCTTGTTAAATTGGCACAATGTTGTCGAGTGGAGCATAGACAAGCCCGAGAGATTTCGGGCACCCGTCATTGACTCATCAAACTCTTTTTTTACGTCACACCGTCAAACTGAATTTCGTGGCATGCATTAAGTGTTTATTGCAAGATTTCTCCTGTGAATGCATGCTGCTAGTAATTTTGGTTCGCGAAGCTTTTTGAAAGAAATTATGTAGATAGATGGATTAACAAGCCGTACGACTAATCATTTCGTACTGCATGGCGGAAATGTAACTGGTATTTGCAGACAAGAAAAACATTGAATTTTACTTGCTCCTACGTCGATTCCAAAATTCAATGTTAAAATTATATTGTGCATATCTTAGAGCAGTTTCTTTTTCAATCTCATAAAATTGAAGTTACCTACATATTTCGAGCGAATGTTATGTATTAAGAGTCATTTTTTCCGTCAGGTGAGAGTCGTCTGTGAACAATTTTCATTTCCTATAAGCTGCTCCGAATTAACTATGACATGATACAGTTATTAAAAAAATAGAACGAAACTTTCAAAGACAAATGCTGTTTCACAGGCAAACGATAATAAAACCCACACCATGAATGGCCCAGTGTTCTTTGAAACGTGATTCGTTTCACAGAAGAACGAGCTCATCGTGGTGTAGAACAGCTAACATTAAAAATTCAGGCGTTATTTGGGTCAATTAGAGATTTTATTGAGTGCGAGAGCTGCTGAGGGACTTTCTATCACGCAATATGATTGCAGTAAAACGCATTAGGCTTCCCATATTGAGTTTCCGATCCTCATTGAAAATTGAAAGCCCTTCCAATGCAGTTTTTTCTTTGTTAATTTTATCAAAGACTGATGCTCATTGACAGGCAAGTGCAAAAGTTGGGTTTCATCCATTACTGAACAGCAATTAGTGTTGGTAGGTCGAGTATGCGCATCTGCATATATTAATCGTTTGTTTATCGTATTTATCGTATTTATCAGCCTACTATGTGATAGTCGGTAAGAAGAATCTAGGTGATAAAATTTTACAGATTTCTTCTGCACAACTGTCTTTTGTACACGACTGCCAGGGGTAATATACACAAAAAAGGATAAATGGTTCATGGGATTCTTCATTTTAGAATGGAGGAATTCTGTTTTAGCTTCAGATTACAAACTTTATTTTCAGGTTTTGTTTCCTTTTCGACTAAGTTGAGTTTCCAGTACCACGAGCAAATCCCAAACATCCCAGTCCAGTTTGTTTGCCGAAACATCTATCAATTTGACCTCCCCAAAATATTTTTATAATTTACTTTAAAAATTTATCGACACGGTGGCGAAAAAGTTACACTGGGTTGACGATACGAATTTATCGATACTCTACACGCCATAAAATACGAGTCCTTAGAGGCAAATCAGAGAAATGTGTATAACGAGCTGAAATAAGATTATACGTTAAAGATTGCAAATTTTGAATTTCAATTTAATCGTATTCATGCATTAAGTTCGATACGAAATAGAATTCTCACGAACATAAACGTGATTTGAAAATTTACATACTTGTACAGTGTACCTTTTTTCTCAAGATAATACTCAGAGCAAAACTTTCTCATTTTACAAAAACCTTCGTATTATTTATCTGTCTGAGTTAACAAATATCCTCACGCTACTCAGCTATTGGGGCTCATGAGCTCGTGAACTCAGGTGTTGCGTCACGAGCACACTTCAGGTGTGTCGCGTCACAGGTCATATGTCGATTGTTATATTCAGCCAATTAATGGGTTACCAATTAATGGGCTACTAATTAATAGGTCGTAAATTAATGAGTTACTCATTAATGGGTTACATAGTTAATTCAAGGGACGGTGCTACCATAACCTCTTGCACTACGGGTTGAGGAAGTGTTTGTATTATATTGTCTATTCAGATATCATGAAATGATGATCAGTTTTCCAAGTATTCTATTGGTGAATGGCATGAGAGCCCTTAGTCAACACAACCACTGGTCCTTGCTAGAATTTTTTTTGGTCATTGATGCATGCTGCTGCGCTGATTTGATTTTGAATTTTACTCCAGGTGATCTAGGTGAACTTGAAATGTATAAAAATTCTAAGTTTATTATCTAAATCGAAGTAGAACTGATAGCGACTGTCACTGATTTGTAGCTGAACCAGAGCAAGAAAAATATCCCTGCATGAAACACAAATGGAGTAGCTTTACAAACAAAATCATGGACACAATATGGTTTTTATAGGATGAATAATTTCATGATTGCGTTCACACAACGGCGTATGTGAGGGATTGTATGAGCGTTTGTGAAAAGATTGCATCAATACTTGCTAATCTCATCGCGTCATTCTCCCCTAAATTAAATTCTAAACAAGACATTTGACAACAGAGAATTTAGTTGTCACATTACAGCCGCCATATGTCGCCGTCGTGTCATACTGCTAATTAAATAATTCCAAGTCAATGAAACGATCTAGACGATGCACGAGACTGCGCGTACGGGATGACACAGATTAACGAGGAACTTTTCAAAAAAGAAACGCGGAAACTTTTATCCTGTGAGAATCCAAGAAATTATAATGGCAGCAATTGAGCCGCAACAACTTGCCTTTTGAGAGACAGTAATCCAAACGGTCAATATTTGAAAATTACTTCCCATTGATTGCGTCCTCTTCTACGATTGCGTTACGAAAGCCTTCGTACTTTTGTGACCACCTGCACATATATTACGGGGGCTATAATAACATGTAGTCCATTTCTAAAGTGAATCAACAGTCACTAAATAAAAAAATGTATGTATAGAAATATGACAAGAGAGAGCATGGAAATATTTTGGATTCCAGAACGTACAGAATAAACTTAGCCTGACTAGCAAACTACTTTTTGTCGTAAGAGTTATTGAAAAATTGTAATTTCACCAATGACGTTTGAAACAAATATAGAATGAGGCTGAAAGAATGGAAATTCCAGTCTTTTTCTAATAGAAGTTAAAGTGACACAATTTTTTTTAGCACTCACTACAGGGCATGAGAGTAATTCATACCCCTTTTGGTTTCCAAACAAAATTATGTATATGAGTACAAAAAGGTATTAAAAAAATTCAGTACATAATGTTTATTCAACAAACCTTCCATTCAGTCCTATAAAACGGTTCATCTTCTCCCACCCGCCCTGTTGCAACAAACTGGAGTACTGACTTCCAACTTTATCCTAAGCTATCAGACTAAAATCTTGGGTATTGAAATTATGTCTCGAAATTTAGCAGCGTGGAATGTTGCTCTCACAAATGTAATAAATATTCATGAAAAATATACCTACATCCGGAAATACGTTTTAGAATTGCACTTCTGCTCTGTGTGCATAGCTTCAGCTATGAAAAGAAATTCAGAATACATCTACTGAAAATTATCTAAAGCGGTTTTATAAATCGAGCTCAAAGCCTTTGATGGAAGTTCTTCAATGATATTTGAGAATTATATTCCCTGAGCATAGAATGCAATCGGTGTCAATATCAATGCTGTCAGAGCACGCGCATGCGCTTGGCTGCTTGAACTAAATGCATATTTTAGAACCATTTAGAAACTTAGAAACATTTATTTACCATTATTAATTTACATCAGATACAGGCTTACAATAAAATGAGGAATGACGAAGAACCTGTACAAGGATATATACCACTTGTGGGCCCGAATAAGCTACAAGGCTTCTAGCGCAGCCTATATAGAAATAAAGGCATAAAAAATGAAGACATATAAATACAATGTGTATGTCAAGTTCACTTTTCGTCTGTGCATCAGAACACACAGAAATAATTCATTATTTTAGTGCATCAATTTTTCAAAACTGCAGGCTGTTAGTTATTTGGGACTTGCTAATTATAATACAAGTCTTAATAAATCCCATGCCTAGATCTATTGCCATCTAGCTTGAGTCTAGAAATGAAAGTTCTTCTTGCAACTTAACTGCAGTGCTTTCAAAATAAACTTTCCATTTTTTAGCAAAAAAATCAATACGTGAAACTGTCCACAAAACAAAAACTACACGTCACCTTTCAAAACATTTCGTGTACTCTCAAAGCTCCTTTGCCTGAATGATCTTATTAGCGAACGATGCCATGCGTAATTATTTCTTCTTACAAACCTACAAATTTTCTACAAATAAATATTCATGAAATTCATCAGAAGCGCGTCCCCGCTCAATGATGAAGGGAGCTCTAGTTTTACCATTCGAAACTCTTTTTCAAGGTTAGGCTGTTGTATTTAGATTTATGGTAATCCGTTTAGTTTCATATAACTTTTTTTTCTTTACGCTTACAAAGTTTGTACGTATCGATTCCTTTAACTGCAACCCACGGGTGAATTATTTGTCTCATGAAGACATGTGGAACAAGATTTCAGTAGAGCGTTTTTTTCTTGTAAGCGATAAAATAAGGGCATTATTAGTCTGCTTAAATGCATTCCAATTTAGGAAGACAGAGCACACAACTTACCATTGTAGAATAACATTGCGGAGCTTAGAAGTATTTCACTAGTGCATGATCCTCCTCTGCAGAACTAATTCAAGATCATTTCACTACGCGAAATGATAGTATCCGAAATCAGATGCATTTCAAAATTATTAAAAAGTAACGAGCTTTAAATCCGCTACGCAGGATTTAATATAAGCTCATTTATAGCTTTAGATCAAATCGTTTGAGAGATCAAACGTTTGAGCAGGTGCGATCGTCGCTGGATATCCTGCAGTGCGTTCAGAGGCCCCTGAAGTGACAGGCGTTCCAGGTTGCACCTCAGATGTCACGTCACTTCAGGTATTGAACGGGTGTTCAAAAGCAAACTTTCCATTTCCGATCAGCAACTAAACACCAGCCCGTGTTTTAAGTGAACAATTTCTGAGTTTCGATCACGAGAAGAGCGACGTTTTGACTTTGTCTTCCAGACATCAGTTGGCCCTTTAAAAATGTGTAAACGGCTTTCGCTTTCGCGTCTCTTACAGATTTTGCTGATTTTTCAACTTCGTGTTTGAATGTACATATAATTAATTTTTAATCGATTTAGTTAGCTTTCAAGAAAGTTTGAAATTATTTTATAACTCATGTTTACATTGAATACTTGAGTCATTTAAAAGAGTTATCACCTTTATTTTTTCTTAAACTGGATGTGCTAAACCTTAATTAATCAATGTTTTTTAGTTTCAATTCTAAAAATATATCAAAATGAATCACAATTTTCAATGTGAACTTTTTTTGAAAAGGATGAAATTATATGAAATACATACACACATACTAGCACAACCGGAAGTTCACGAAGCGAGTATTTAACGATGAGTATTTATTTGTTTTCTGTCCTTCTGTTGGTATCTATTAATACTCTCTGAGCTTCCAGTGGTGAAATTACATGACCCAAAGATGTTGTTCGTGTACTTCATTTACTCAGTAATCATATCTGAGCATAAAACCACATATCTGTTTCAACAACAACAAGCCAACATTTCCCCCCCAGCGCTACCCGACCTGCAATGGCCATACTATAGAACAATTGAAATCGAATTCCTCTATATAACGATCATTTTGCTGTCTACAAATCTGTGTTTGCGTGGCCATTATTTCTGAGACAGGATCACTTCATAAATGTAATTTAAATCACAAAAGCAAACCCTGTTGATACAACGGTACTCGCTAACTTTCATGGGGTCGGAATTTCTCCTGAGCACCCAATGATTTAAAAATTTGAGTCAGCGATGGTGACCTAAAGTTGAGTGCTGAATTTTATTATTATATACGTGGTTTCGGGTCGTAAATTTGCTGTTAACTAATATTTTCCGGGAATATGTAATTGATAAATCTTTTTAAGTTGGTTTTCCTTTTATTTATAAAACGTTGATGTAAATGGCTCGCTGTAAAATGAGATGTACACCCGCGTAATAATAAACCTAAACTTTTATGCTACCAGAGTCTGAATAAATCAGAATCCGTATCGATTTCTCAACGTACTGTTTTATCCAGTGTTTTTGAATAAACTCTGAATTGTGACGATGCATTCTAACATTTTTCCCAGAGTTTTCATGAAAAATTAATTAGCCTAGTGTCCTATTTAAATGTACCGCAGCTCTCCCTGCTACAACAGTTACTCTTTACCCCCGAGTTGCAAGGAGAAAATAAAACACATTACCATTAAAGTGTTAGGACTGATCGACCCATCCCACGTGCAGCTCTCGCATGACACTCGTACTCCGGTAATCGCTCAGCAAGAAACGACTGAGGATGTGCACTACTGCCTGAGGAGCCGTAGTAATGCAGCCAACGTCGCTGTACTTTCTTGGACCATTCGTTAACTAAGAAACGTAATTTGCTAAGCTTATGACAATTTGGTTATTGAATGTTTAGTATTATTTTCAAAAAAACTCACTCCAGAGATGTGTCTTCAAGTCAACGCTCATAAATTTACACAAATTGAAAACAGATTTCATATATCTTGAACTTGAGCTTTACTTTGAGTTGTTAATATCCCTTAAATAGAAACCGTATAAAATTAAAAATGCAATTTTCATCGTAACCTACTTCTCTGTTGCCCAGGGACAAATTTCAATTTCTAAGATTTCGTTGGACTGTTGAAGTACTCGCACATAAACATCTCGAAATGCGAAACAATGACTTATGCTTTGACACTGTGAGCACATGGAAGTCTATAGGTGTATTTTTATTCCCTAAAGTTCAAGATTTATCAGATGGGAGAGAATAGGTAACTATTTCGTGTGGAAAATTGATACATAGTTCGATTGATCATGTTAATTGTTTCACAGGAGTAGAATTCATACTAAGCTTAACTTGTATCAAAAATCTCACAATCACAATTGCTCTGGATGAACCAAAATTTGAAGACACCTTTGCAGAGGTTATGAAAATTTCCCGGTCACCTGCTGCGATAATTCATCATGTCTGAGCAAAATTGCACGAGGCGCGACTGGACTTTTTCGTCTACGTTGGTCGACAGCAGGAAATGTTTACGGGGCGCCTGCGGTGCTGCCCCAGCCCCGGCACCTCGTAATTTCGAGCGCCAGCAGACGGCGGCGTCGCTCCGTAAGGTAAAATTGAATTTGCGATGAATTTGAGTCGGAAATGAAACCGGCGGCAAGATCTGTACAGGTGCCCGACTCGCCGCACCTACGGAATCAATTCAAAACTTAGTTCAAATGACTGCGTTTTTATAGCTTCTATTGCTGAAAATCTTAGACAATCCTGAAATAAATCCCGTTGAGTGTTTTTCAAATTCATGCTTGTTTATTACTAGTAGATGCACCCAGCCAAAAATGGCGGGACAAAATATTAAGGATGCTAAATTCTTCCGCTGCTCTGGGAAATTCTTCAGATGCTCATAGCAGCAGAACTTATATTTGCAGATCCTGTCTTTAAGGATTCAACGTAGGGTAGATTAGCTACAGTGTGAATCTATTTTGAACGTCAATTTAGTAGAGCCCTAAGTAAGACGCTCTTCCAAAATTATTATATCAATAGTACTACAATGAGTGCAAGCTTTTTCATTGTATCAGTGCTACCGTCGTGGGTGAGGGTATCTTATTTATGGCCCACCCTGTGTTTCCCTAGCTTTCGGGCTATTAAATATGGCTTGTCTTTTGGGTTGAACGAAATGTAAAGACGCTGGAACTGAGAACATTCAACCCGGATTCTATCTACCAGAATTCATGCACGATGTATGGTAATGGAGTAGATCCCTCAGCATACTTTAACTGAAAATAATCATCATTTATACAATTGTAGATCCGTGAATTTATATTTTTGAATACTGTCAAGCTTCATTACTTCGTCCGTTCTAAACTTGTCTAATGATTTAATTTCACTTTATTTTAATTTCAAGGATTGGACCACAATTGTGCTCCCTCCGACCTTTGTTCAAGTAGAGTGGATACAGCCAGCTCCTCGGTGAGTGCAAAAATATCCTCATATGTTTAAATTATTTTACTGCTTTTTCTTTTGAGCTTTTTTTGAAGAGCGTATTTTATGAACTTTTTATCGCATTGCACACCTTTCTTTGAGACTATCGTATCACTATTCACAGCTAAATTCTCTTATGTGTGCTATCGCTCAACACTCATGTACTTCGCTCACACATCTTGACTATATACATTACTAATTTGAGGAAAATTGTTCAGTATAATTTGGTGGAGATGTTTGTTCACTGACACAAAAAAGTTATCTAAATTATTTTGGTTATGTTTTGTGATCGTAGGACCTTTCTTATGGCGAAACACTCCCGTACGATTTTGAATCCTTCTTCTCGGCATTCAAATATTTAGCAAAAACTGAAGTGCTAACGGTGAAGGTGGTCACAATTGTGACGTGAGGGAACAGTGAATTTTTAAAGAATTTAGTTTATGCAAGATAAATTTTGCAACATCCTGCGTAGTGTTCTTCTTTTATTAAATTGAACTTATTTTTAATTATGCAACTATCATAAGAGAGGATAGATTAAAAAGCGTGTAAAAGCGTGTTTGTACGGAACGCCAATATGAATAACCTGGTGAAGAATCCGATTTTCACCGAAACAACAACTGGAGGAGCAGCTCTTCACCTTCATTTGCTTTAGGCTTCGTGAAGACGAAGAAAAGCAACCAAACATTTCTTGTTGCAGAACTTTCTGGTGCAATACTCGTCGTGACGGGAGAATTGAGTCACTACTCTTTTTTGCTTTTTAGGCTCACTGTGTTGGTGGAGAGGCCATGTTTACCCTGCGAAAGGTAGAAAAAGTTGTATAATCAAAGCCGAACTTGGAGGGCGCGTGACAGCAGTAGCATGCGTGCTTCTGTCTTCACATCAAGCAATGTGAGAAAAATGAAAAATCGAACACAAAATGCAGTTAAATATCTATTTTAACTCCTGCATTCCCTGCAGAAGAGGGAAGGGCCGTTGCAAAAGCGTGGCTTAACTGAATTTTCTCAATTGCAACGCCAAAAACAATTCACGATTCTGATATTAAAATTGGTCCCGTCGTTATGATTTCATAGACCAGAGGACCTCGCCGCAGAATTACAATATCCAGATACGAATGTCAACTGCAGCCTCGAAGAACTTTCAGGAGGGATGGCAAGCCCCTTAGACGAAAAGTCAAGATTCAGAAGGAACGTTCTTGAGGGCTAACACTAATAAAAACTTTGCTTAATTAGTTCTTTGTCAAGACTGTATCACAGTTTTGGTAGAATTTACGAAGGAAACATGAATGGTAGAATAAAAATAGGGGCATGAACGCTAGAATTACCATAGGGTCCACTTTGGTAGAATTAACATAGGAACCATAACCGACACGTGTTTGCATCAGCTGTAGGTGGAGCTTCCCACTTCTGTAGCCATGAAATAATTAGACTTCCTGTTTCTTGAAGGCATCTTTGGCTAAAAATATCGCGAAATAATGAGCGCATAAAGCGACAATGTCATTATAATTTTGTGGTGTGCGCATAAAGTTGAATTCAGTGCGACCATTTTCAATGAAAGTTACCATTACGTTGATGAAGATTTCTATCAGTACATCTCGTTGTTATGCGAACCGAGAGCCTAAAAATCTCAAAATACCGCCATTGAACTCTAGAGTCGACACCAAAACCCACATGAACGACGGAACAGCCCCTGCTTGTGCAGCCCGGCCATACGGAGCGTTTCATGTGTTAGTCAAGAGATCAACAGTATTCATGTCTTTCCTCTATCTAATTTTCTATTGGTAAGGCCTTGCCTGCAATATAATTAACCTATATTGTTTCCCGAAATTTTCATCATGAGAATCGGCACGAAACATGTTACTCACGTTCCATATTACATACGAACAGCAAATCATTGACCACAATCCCCAATATTGAATGATGTGACGAGCTTCGTGTGATGCTCGTCCCTGACTCTCTGCGACTGCCTACGAGGCTACGACCGATGTCGCGACAATTCAAAGCGCTCTCTGAAAGACGAGCGAGGGACTTGAAAAATTGAGTAGCTGCATTGAGATTGTACAAAATATTCAGTAAATCCGAAGTCAGGTACTCGACTTGCGTTTCTGCTGGGAACTTGAGGTCTGGACGAGCTTACATATTTTTGAGTAAGTACAATTCAAAGGCGCAACCGATTTGAGTAACCTCTCGATTAGTCGTTATATAATTACCAACTTATAAATTCTGTCGTCAGTAATTTTTACCTGTTATACCTGTATTTTCGCGTGAAATTTTGTTTGGATAAACTATAGGGGTAATGATGAAGTGAGAAAGCTTTTATTTTTTGAAAAAATAAAGTAATTTTAATTTCTTATACAATCGGGTACGAAACTCAAGAAAAAATAGGTAACCTTCAAGTTGTACGTGATTGTTATTAAGTTCAGAATAGCTTTGTTATCGATTATTTTAATTTAGATTATTTCATAGAACTTCTAATTCATTTTTCCGGTGCTTCACGCGTTAAATATTTTGGCAAGGAAAAACGACCTCCTCTCCATAAAAAAGATATCATGGTGAAGATTTAAATAATCATTCCATTGCTTTCGATTTTGCAAACGGCCTACGTAAAAATATCTCCCACGAGTCCCCGTTGGGTGGGGAACTAGTCCCCCGCCTTCGTGGTAACAGCAGAAAATAACGTCAAGGCCTAAAGGGTAGGTGTGCTCACCACCAAAGACTTTTCCCAAACGAACACGCCGTTCAATTTCCAGAATCGGTTCCTCACCAACAGATGGGGCTTTTAATTGGGCAATCTCTAGCTTTGAATGCGACTTAAAAACTCGATTGTGTGCCTCCCGCAGCAGTGGTCAGGACACAAAAACCATCCTTTTGTCAGCGCGCTGGCAAAAGTGGCGAAGCAATCACCCGTTCAACAAAGACTCAGGTTGTCGCTACCTGCGTAATTCAAGCAAGGCATCCCACCCGGCCGTAAAACTGGGTCACAAAAATCATTCACTCTGAAAACGAGTTCTCTTGGCACCAACTGTGGACTAGTTTCATTTGCTCGGGATTTGTTTTGTTCGATTCATTTGCTTCCAAATAATCGCCTAAAAAATTTGAAATTCTGGTGAGATATTCAGTCATGAATATTTTTATATATATGTACAAATATATGAACCACAAATGAGTAATGAAATTGCTATAGAAATTCTGTTGTACAGATATCAGCTAACCTCTAATGTTAGATCCAATGGTATGATTTATATGATTCTAATTATAACTTCTCCCATTTGCTGCTACATAGCTTAGAGATCACGTCTTCCATATTGAAAATTTTGAACATATGTATGTACTGACTTTTGAAGAACACGTCCAATAAAAGAAGAGTGCGTTCAAGTGCATCAATTCTTGTCTCGATGAGCGTAGCCTCTTGTCTCCCCCGTGACTTTCTCGTGACATCTTCGAGATCTCCGAGGAATTTGTTAATAGTATTTTTTTCATGAACCTATGGTGAGGCTTCACGTTCGCAGTTTGATCCGTGCTGCATCTGGTCTGAAAACTGCGCATTCTCTCTTTTATTTTTCCCTTATCAAGCTACAAGAAAAAGATAATTCTTAGCAACTGTCCAGAAACTATTAGGAAATTAATGCTAGGAATGAGAGTCCGATGTCTAAAGTGCCTCGAAAACAACGGTGGTTATTGGCTATA
This sequence comes from Orchestia grillus, assembly GCA_014899125.1. Lineage (NCBI taxonomy): Eukaryota > Metazoa > Arthropoda > Malacostraca > Amphipoda > Talitridae > Orchestia > Orchestia grillus. The sequence goes on from VOMN01029621.1 coordinate 49,146, forward strand.
ATGGAAACAGTATGTTCTTGTGTTTAAGGGAAAAGTGCAAAGTTTGATTTAAAAAGTACATATCTTTGTTTTTCCTTTTTGATACAACACATTCACTACTTTTGTTACGTAAAAACATAGATTGTGTCTTAAGAATTGCCCTCGCACCATCGAGAAAAAATTACTCCCACGCATCGTTCATATATATGTTCCTGAACTATTCCTGTAAATGAAAACTGGTTTAAGCAGATGGAAAAAAATATATTGAATGGCAGTAAAAATAAGACAGTATAGAAGTTTTTACGGTGAGTAATTACGGAGTTACAAGTATTTGAAAAAAGAAAATTTTTCGTGGCCTACCCTGTATAAAATATCGTCGCATAAAATGGTGATGCATGACTAGTGCATTTAAGTGATAGCACCCTTGCTTGTTGAAAACTGAACTGTATCGTGCATTGTATGTGTCTAATATTGTAATAAATGATTTTTGTTCTTTTCATTCTGATAATAGAGTATAAAGCTTTATAATCCCAGAAATAAGGAAGACAACGTATAAACGCATAAAATTTCAAAACAACGTGTACATGAAGTTTTGAGCAAAGTAAAAAATAAGGTAAACTTTCATCATGAAATGAAATAAAATACAGCCCGAGAATTTTATTTATAACTGTTCTCTTGTAATATTGACTGAATTTTCGTAGATTGAAGTAGAAAATTATACATACGTTATTCTGTAAGTACTTGTCTCATTATTTAAATAACTTGGGTGAATTTTGTCGTGAAGTTTAAAGTTAGCTCGGGCATCTTGTAGACGACCAGCATTTGATTGTTTAGCAGCCGCTCGGTGCTCCTCATTCACTCTTTTCTGCTATTTTTTCTGAATTCTGGCAGCTTCTTTCCTAACGAAGTCTTTTTTCCCAGCAATTAAATTAGCAGTCGTAAATAATTTGCATGAAAATGATGTGTACTGTAACATAGTACATGAAGTAGATTGCATTATACTCGTAGATTCCAAAGTACCGTTTTCAACCACACGAAATTAATAAATGTTTTGTTCGAAACAATTCATCAGAGATAACAATTAAATCAATAACAGGAGCGAAAAGAAGTTATCTCTGATAGTTTTCAGTAAATTATTTAAGAAGCGTTAATTCTGGAATCATGACGTCGAAGAATCATTGTCTACGAATCCTAATGATTACAAAACCTCATTTGTCGTTATCGATCTATGATTGAAGATCACTAGGAATTATTATATATTATAATATGGATCAACATCTATCAAATTAATAGGCCTCTTCACTCATACTTTCGAGTCGTGGTTAATTAAAAATGCATTCTCGTTTTAATTTTTTTTTATTTTTTAATATCCTAGTAATTAAAAATACATAATCTGTTGAATCACCCATATTTTGGAAACGTTCTTCATTAATTAAAGAAAGATTGAGCGGCGTAGCTGTCAATCAAAAACTATGTTCATGCTTATGTATCTGATCAGAACATGATATACGAACCTACGATTTTAGCTTTATTAAATGTAAAATTTCAATTTTCCGTTAGATCCAATCCATAGGTATTACTAACGCATTAGTAAATTACTCATACATTGGACTTCGCTGAAACCTAAAACATATTTTTCCAAAGCTGTTCGTCAGACTTCGTAGAAGCTCCCCAACTGCAGGCAACCCATTCTTCAGTTCGTTTTTTAAAACATTAAAATTTACGTTCTTGAGTTTGACCACACCTTGTCTCAGCTACAGATCGGAGTCAGTCGTGCATATTTCACACATTATACACATGTTTTTTTTAATACTCAGTAAAATTGACTTTCTTAAATTTGAAAATTTCTTGTCAGAGCTACAGATCAGAATCAGTGGAGCACATTTCACTGAGCTGGCTGCTCTAGGCCTCCCCGCTCCGCTCCTCATCCATGATTTTGGTTTGTTTTAACTTTTGGTGCTTATGCCCGAATTAAGAATCAGAATTAGAAGTGTCAATTCGACTTCCAGACTCAATTTTAAGGCTGTAATCTTACTGTTTGATAACCTAATTGTACCATGTTTTGTACGTGACTAATTTTGAGGTAACGATTTTTCTTTCTTTCTTCTTTCTTTCCTGCTGTATGCAACGACGAGAGGCTGAGGGACACCGGCCCCTTAGGTCCTGATTACAGTGACTCAAGGATTTGAATCTCTCGAGACTGCTCAGGCGGCAACTTTCGGGTTGTTCCACACAAAGTCTGACGGGATGAACAGAGTTTCTTGCTGCCCGAAACTTTATTCGAAGAAAGTCAAGTTGTGCAGCAAGAAGCTGGCATTATTGGCTCCCTCGTGACGGCATTATCTTTGGAGCTCATTTAAAATGTTTGTCAGTAGCACTCGCAGCCTAAACGTTGAATACTTCATAAACAAAATTCTGAGTTGAAGCTCTGGCTTCCTAAACGTTGAATATTTCAAAAACGATATTTGGAGTTTGAGTCTCCAAAGTATATGATTTATATACCATGTAGGGAGATGTATTTGTAAAGATTGCGCCTGTGTTCTACCAAAATTCTTTCTTGCGACGGATTGTTGCTCTGCAAATTATTTTTCAGCCCCAATATTTCCACAAAAAGTACAACAGAACAATTGAGGCTCAAAGAGACTATTATTATTATTTTGTTGTTTTTGTGAGAGTTTTATGGGGTACTGAAACCTAGAAAATTGTGAAATAAATAAAAATCAGTCGAAGCGAATCTTGAAAATAAGATAATATTTTATAATTCAGACTACGCAGCTTTGGAGACGTACGTGAGAGGTGTGGCGCCCCGCACGCTGCTCAAGCTCTCCATAATATGAGGTTGATGCTATTGTTTTCATTTAGAGCTAAAATTAAAAATGAATGACCTATTTGAAAGACCTCCATACAGTATCCAAGGCTTTTTGGGATGCTGGAAAAGTTTGCGTAACATTTTGATGATTCAATTGTGTTAAACCACTAACCATCGCTTTTAGTGTTTTCCTATAGTAAAATCATTTGTCTCGTACAGTTCATGCATAGAAAATCTACCCTGTTACCTTACTTGCATAATTTGTCTCAGGTATGAAAAAGAAATTATGCGAGTTGTTCCAAATTCTTGTAGAATTTTTTGCATAGTGGCTTTCGGGTTGTGGTCAGCCGAACAGAGTCGGTTGATCTCACGATATAAGTTGTTCTTTATTTGTCTTCGCTTATTTTCGAGACGATAATCTCAGGCATAAATATTTTGCAACAAGCCCCGTACATCTCTAACTGTATAACACTATAAACAATCGTCAACATTAATTTGAATGCCCCTTAGGTCCAGAATGCCCCAGAATTGGAATAGCTGTATGTACTAATACCTAGTATACATAGAACATGTTCAAATAATCAATTTTATCACGCGCATCGGGAAAAGTGCAAGAACTATAACATAAGGCGTAAAAAAAGTGAGTTAGGAATAAGGGAATTTCTTTTTTTGATTAGAAGGCTCCTTCGTTTAGCGACTAAATGAACAAGCAGCCCCTAAAAATACCTCATTTCATGAGTAACAAACTGATGTTTTTATTGCTGCCTAAAATATTCTGTTGTTGTTTTTAAAAAAATTCACTCATAAACTTTGTGTGAAATTTTAACGCGAGCAGATGAGCGCTTCTGAAGCCGTAAACTATTTTCAAATTATTCTGCGACCGCACTGCAGCGCATGAAAAGCTTGCAAAGTCCAGCAATATCCGCTTTCAAATTAAAAATTCTGCTTTTATGGTTCCGCCCTCGCGACACTCGTCTACAGATTTTGGAGAAGCACAAGCATTTTTGAGTGCCGTTAGAGAACACATTTCCTGACAGACGGCCACATCACCTTTCACCAGCTGCGCCGTCAACAGACACTTGTTCATGTTCACGACTTTCTCCAGCAGATAAACCTGTATTAGCAGGACTCCTGGGCCTGGTTAATAAACACTTGGCAGTTATTGACTAGCAATGTTAAGGGCAAGAGCAGCAGCTATTACCGCAACACATTAACATGAGTGTAAACTTAGGAGTACATTGCTCTTTCCCTGGTGTATTGAAGATTATTTACAATGCGATCAACAGAATGCATAGGCATCATGTGTGAGTTAGAAGATCAAGTTGGGAGAGTCAGATGTAATTCAACTTTCTTTCTGGGCTTACATCCTTTAGTACATATTTGTATGTGCAGAAGCTCCTCAGACAAAAGGTAAGTTATCCATTGTTTTTCGAGGATCTATCACTGAAGAGAAGAAGGGTCCGTATTGTTCTGGGGCTGTTTCAGCGACACAGAAGAGGCTCTTTTAGCTAAAGTATCCGTGAAACTGAACTAGCTTGGCTACATTGAGCTGCTAGATAGCTAAAGTTTGCCACGTGTGCGATATCTGAATGAAGAGCGGCCTGTTGCTTCGTCTATCTTTCAGGATGACAACTGCCATATACACAACTGTCAAGTTTTTATTTGCCAAAAACAAGGACAAATATTGCTAATTTCACAAAATTTGACTGGTTTCTTGCAGGTAAAATTGCTTCCGTATAATCCTACAAGCCAAACTATAGTCAAAATACTCAGAGGAGGCAGGAATTGAGCTGAATTCTAACTGTATTGCAAAAAGAAGCAGACAAGAACATAGCAAAGTGTGACTCTGAGTCATGCGGGCGTTCGTTTGGTGTTTCCTCGAAACCAAATGAACAAAAATTTTCCCTTTTCAAAGATAACATGTTTGTCCATGTGTCGGATTTTTGCTTTTGCATTGGGTCAAATATGCCTAGGTATTTTTGCAATCTTTTTTCCGATTCATGAGTGGTGCTAACACATGCGTCCATAAACTATCAAACCATGGTTGACGACACTGTATACATCTGATTGTACTTTTCTTTTCTCGAGTACTAGGGAGAAAACTTTAGTACCTGTCACACACCGGATGCTGCCTCGCTTGCCCTGCAGATCACAATAATTTCGAGCTCGCATTCATTTGTTCGCAATTACAAACAGAGCAGCTGCTTCGATTTTCAATGTTTGTAACTTCACTTGAAATAATGATGGACTACTCTTCAAATTTGGTACATTAATTTTATGTTATATACCATTCATTTCCTATTTTTGTTCATTATACACGGCTTAAGTATATTTCTTCCCATTTGAAATAAATTGTCATAGTATTCAATATACACATTTCGGTTAGGAACGAAAAGATATAAAGCATTCAAAAGGGATACTAGAATTTCACGAATCCAAAGAATGCAATTGACAAAGTTTTCTCCTTACAAGAAAATACGTAGGAATCAAAATCCTAATTTTGTTTTTCCTGACAAATTTGCCCGCATTTTATTGAACGTCCAATCTAACATTTGATTGTATTCCCAGGATAGGTTCACTGCACATTTCAACGTCGACCAAAAATGCCTTCCAAAATCGTCAATCCGTGAGCAGGTCGTCTCGTTTTGGGGAGAAATAGGATTTGTCCTTCCGCCTACCCACAAGTTCCTGCAATCCCAACAGGGGCTTTGGATTCGGGCGTTTGATACGGCTTCCGCGGCAATATTTGACGATTTCATGTTGTACTGAAGTCCCTGAACAAAATAGAACTAGTGTTTTATACATTCTAGGTCTCTCTTTGTTGAAATGAAATTCGAGTAATATTTTGCAGTATTTGAATAGACAAGAGCACAGCACAGGGGACATTGTTCATGAAAAAATATTCCTCAGCACAGAACTAAGTTTTCGATTCAATAATACGCTGCATTTTTATGATTAGGAAGTATGGATTCAGTTTCTCTCGATGGTTCTTCCTTTTGCAGGGCTTCTATCATAGTTCCTTCGCTTCAATTAGGGCCCAACTGACAGTACGAATTATACATTCGTGAGCACAAATAGGCGGTTACGTACGAGCGTGTATAAGATGCAACTTAAAATTTTGTGTGTTGTTGTCGACCACGTTGAACCAATTCTGCATCACATCTTTAACGAGTGTATGACGATGCGATTTTACACGGAAGTTTTCAAAATATCAAGAATGGTGACAATTTTTTGGCCAGATGATACGAATCTTATTTGCAGCGATGTCCCTATTTCTTCACCTATTTTCGTAAATATGGTATGTGAAAAAATCATTCAGAGCTAGTTAAAATTTCCCTTGATAGGTTTTCATTCATCTCAGAGGATTAACTTGGATTCCGTCCCTCAAAACACTACAACTAGGACAATTTTTACTGATATATATTTTTTTATTTATATACCTGTTGCGTACTTTTCTTTAAAATGCAGTGTCTGTTTTTGGATTTGAGAAAGGCATTCGACTGTGTTACCGTACGTCATTTTCTTGGAAAATGATTTACGTTATGAAATTAGAAGTATTTCTCAAATACCCCTGAAATTTTAATAATCATATTTTTGAACAGTACGTCACTAACAATGACTTTTACTCATCTTGCAGAAATATCACCACCGGGGTTCTTCAGGAATCAGTTTTCAGTCCTGTTTCATCCAATATTTTTATGCATCAATGATATTTTCGCTAATTGTCCAGCCAAATGTAAGCTTTTTGCAAACGATGCAGTTTTCTACATTGCGAAATGTGCCTTTTAAAATGCTTGCACTGCATCAAATGAACTCTATAATAAATTGATTGAAGAATAGCAAACTTGAACACATACGTAGGTGAGTCGAAGCTTGCATTTTTTTACACTCAGACCTATTTCTTCTTTAACATGTCATCAAATACCTGGGAATGCCACTGTATAGACAACAGATTTGTTTCTTATGGTGAGCACACCGACCTCGTACGTGAAAGGTTGAGCAAAGCCAATAGTGTTATTTGTTACATGAAGGCGACCTTGCACATCAGTCCTAGAGAACGCTTTTCTGTTCTCTCGCGCACTCTAAGCTGGCATCAACGATTTTGATTTGTAGTGGACGGTGTGGAGGTTAAAAGGAAGTTAAAAATCATTTTGATCAACGTTCTACTTTCGATATTGGACATAATATTCATGTCGACAGTATTACATTCACCAAACATAATGCGTCATATTGAGAATTCTGAAGTATAAGGATGCGTTCATATTTCCACGGATAAAAATAATGCACAGAGCACATTACCAAGGTAAGCTTTTTCAAGGCACTATTGTGCCTTTATTTGTTTCCATTCACATGGAACTCAGTTTCCTGTTTCAATTTAGAGTCATTACGATTAGATTTTAAAAAATGTCGCCCATTTCTTTGTTGAGCAAAATATTTTAATGGTCATCCAGATTTCTTAAAATTGTATTTGTCCAAAAATTAATGCTCGAAAAGACCCGGATCAACAATAACTTGTGAATTTTGCAATTGATGTAGCATTTTCGAACTTTAAATCCCTAACTGGACATACGAAACTTATTAAAATAAGCGGAATGCTTCAGTCAGATAGGCTTGTGATACTTTTTGTTCATTTCAAGATGATAGGAATCTAGAAGTTTTGCTTAGGGGTGAGTTATGTCGCTCGCTATTCATTAAGTTTAATTGCTGCTAAGTAGCAAGTTATCATTATTGCAAATTCCTTTTCATAAGAATTACTTCATTACTACTGCATTGTAAGCAAGTATTTCAATGCTCTTAAAATTAGAAAATAGTACAAAACAAAACGAAATACCAAGGAAATTAATTTTCGCAACATGATTTATAGAAGTTCGTTAATTTCCTCTCCTTCCCACTCTGTGGAGCACTCAAAAAAGCTCAAAAAAGGAACTTACATGTGTACGAGTAGCGAGCACTGTCTAAAGTTTCCAAAACAGATTTCACAGCTCAAGTACCCCACTGAGTCGCTCAGTGTTCAACGAAGGCTACGGGAGCATTTCCAGAGTTCGAGTCTGTCCTGCAGTGCATCCTAAATGGAACGTAATTTTTAACTATTTGGAAGAGCCTTTTCCCTATTAAGATCTTTGTTGCTTTCTTCTTATCAGTGTGCAAATTGTCCTTCAGCAAGCTTCTGTCATTAATCAATTTTCAAATTTTGGTTGACAGTGGGGGTAACAGAGAGCAAAGTCAGACACATTCCAGTTCCACTACGATGTTGCTGTCAATTTCTATCAACTATGAATGAATTTTCTTGAGTGACTTTTGCAATAAGCTGTTATTAATATTTTTTTCATTTCATTTGTAAAATTTGAAAATTATATTCGGTACCTGCTAAAGAGTTTCCAAGCTAAGCCTGTTTTTTATGGTAACATAGAATCAGATAGCGATTTGCAGCATCAATGCTGTAATTTCGAATCATAGAGTCTAACTTTATAATAAGAGTTGAAAAAAATTACATGACCACACAACGTAGCAGAGATATAAAGGGGTTAAAGGAGCCAGTCACATTTGAGATTTCTTTTTAGTAGATTTCGGTAATTTGCTTATGGAGATTATACTCATTTTACCCATCATTTCTAATTAGTATCCAATCATTCAAGGCCAGGAAAATAACTGCTGAGGGGTCAGTTTATTCCTGCCGCCATTGATAACTTCTCAGAAGTCAGAGTGCGAAACTACAAATGCAAAAACTAATACGCATGTATGCATTTGAAATAGATAAGTTTCTCATGTAACTAAGCGCGGTCCGAAGTTGAAATTCTGTATTCTATGCTGAGCCACAGCGAGCGCATATCGTTCTCTCGAGGCCAACTTTCGCTTCGAGTTTAGTGAGTTGAAGAGCCAAAGCTCACGGCAGGCTCGCCAGGAATTTCCAAACACACCCAACTTGGCCTAACTTTCACTCAAAACTTGAGAGCTGACGGTGCCCATTTGTCGAGAACTATAAAATAGAGATAAAAAATGCATGGCTCCATAATTGATTTCGAACATTCCTTCCGCTCCACCTGCCATCTAAAGTTAAGCTTGTTTCAAAGTAATATGGGCGTGTGATCAGAAGCGCTTCTCCTCAGATAAATTGTAACAACACATAGCTATATTTATTTTATTTCATAGCGCATAAGGGTAAGGTAACCGTTTCGGAATACTTCTCAACTTTCGTGGGTGCAATTAGTTAATCTAATCACAACGTTAAACCAGTAGTAGCCATGCTTCGGAGTTTGTTTCAAAAATTGTAAGTTTTCTTCGGCACACCTTGCCACCTACGCAGCGTATGCAGTTGACTCTAACCGCGCGTACCTGGCCGAGGTTCAGTGGAGGAGCTCTGAAGTGAAGTGCAGTATTCTCAATTCATTTACGCAGAAGGTACGATTCGAGTTACCTCAAGAAATTTATCTGAGAAATATTACTGACCTGCTATTCATAAATCACAATTTTTAATTAATTTTCCTTGAGTGCGAGGTATGAACGAGTTGTAGTCCTTATCATGGAAAGTTCAAATTAAAAAAGTTCAGTCGTCGAACATCATTTGTAACATTTCCAAGACATTTTCAACTGAGTTGCAGCACAGAATTCAATTAAGCTGAAGAATCTTGAAAGTCACGAGAGTCCTCCTGAATCTCCTCTAATATGAACACTTGGAAGTCGAGCGATCTCGATCTCACCCTAGAGCATCTCATTCAGGACATCACGATCCATTTTTAGAAATGTCTGCAGAAGTCAACACTGCAGCGACTCAGTTTCGTAGTCGAGTGCCCAGGACATGATGCGAGTGCGAACATGAGCTTTGTCTTGGGCAAATACGAGCAAACATGACGTGAACTACGGAGGCGGCAGATGATGTGATGACGCCAGGAAGAGTGCGAAGCCTAGAGGGCCGAATTCAGTGCTCGTGAGGACTCGGAGACAGGAATTGTCCGTATCCATGTAGATAAGCGAGCGGTAATTCCCATGGTTTGTGTGCCACCTTCGGATTATATTGCGCTGGACACATATAATATTTAAGAGTTCACAGGCACGGAGCACCATAGCTTGAAGGCCACCTCAGATGTGATGTGCATTTCAGTGTCGTGTGCAGTCAGTTTAACCGTAATTTCAGCTCCACTGAATGGCAATGAAATACCGAGTCTGAGGGCAGTTCTTCCATCACTGAATATGAGCCTCCAAAACAATATCACTAAGTGCAAGAATTGCACGAGATGAAAGAACTTTGCAAGATCATTCATTGATTGCTCATCTGCCTTTCCAGACAAGGAGTAACCCTATAGAAGTATATCAGATTCTCTCACACAACACTAAGATATACTATACAACAAATTCCAGCAGCTAGTTGTATGCATTCCTTGGTTAACTATTTAGAACCCTCTTTGGAGCATGAAGCCAACTGGTGAACAGTTCAGATCATGCATCGATTAATAAGATGAATATGGATTAAAATAATAATAATTAAATTTGAACCTTATTTTCCCTTTCCTTTATCCAGATTTAAATTTCAGGTTTTGTCAGTTTTTCTAAAGGCAAAGTGGATGCAAGCTTCCGTCTACTTTGTCGTACAAAAATGAGTTATTCTATTCGAATGAGCTGAATCCAGAACATTCTTATTTTAGATCAAAAAACCTTATTTCGACAGTGACGTGCTAACGAAGCTTAGTGAATCTTGAAGCTTGAGTATTCTGACTTTTTCGAATATAAAAATGAACATCACCGTAAAAAATTCACATTGACATAAAGTCAGATTTTGAGCTAAGTTTTGGCACTAAACTGGAAGAAAATTTTAAAGTTTGTAATCTGGTTAAATGTATTGTCTCAGGGATTTACATATTTTCAAATCGAAAATATAAAAAATTGAAAACTGAATAACAATATTAAATATCGAGAATGCAATAGTAACAATTGTTCAAAACCATTCATAACAATCTTGTGAATTTGATTTTGAGTGCGACAGAAATTCAACCGAGGCAAATCCTCGACTAAAACAATACTACAAAATTTCCTTGTGCATAGGAATTCTTTCCTGTATATTATAACACAACGGAAGAAACCCATTACAAGCGCATTCACTTTCGGTCAACTTTTGGGTAGTTACTTGAGCTCGAAGCTCTCCATCGCTGGCAAAGCGCTTTGTGGACAACGGGATTTTGAATGAAGGAACCCGGTCGAGAAATTTCTCGCTAACGAAAAATGCTTCTCACGTCCTCACAAAATGACTTCAAAACTGAGCGTGAACAATGGCGATCAGCTTCAGATTCTACCTGGCCTTTCATGCAAAATCGGTTTTCCATTGAAGTATTTCTTGCGCTGAAAACAATGCGAGTCTGTTCAAAACAAGTGTGTTTGGCTGTGCCGCCAGCGCGATCAAACGATACTTCCGAAACGCGCTTATTACTAAATTATCGCAAAAACAAATTCTTTTTCGCCTGTCACCTATCTTATCTATCTATCTATCTGTCTGTCTATCTATCTATCTATCTATATAATACTGAAACTCTGATAATCTTACCGGCGTGGAGTCGTGCACACTCTTCAGTTGTAACTTTGGCCAGAAATTAGAAGCTCATCTTCCAATGATTAAATGAGAGTTTTCCCATCTTGTCAGGGTTACAGTTGCTTGAAACTAAAGTGAGTTGTTTTCTTTTGCTCCTGATATTTGTCAGGGAATGAAAAAGAATCATTGGAGGCTCGAACGGGACTTGAAAAGTGACGGGTGGCTTAGTATATAATACCAAATCTCAAATCATTTTCCTCGGCTGTTACCTTGCTTGTTTTAGCCGCGTACGCCCTTCCGTAATAACACCAGGCACAAACTTGAAACTCATATCTCGGATATTAGATAATGGTTTTCTAACAGTATAATCGTTGTGGCTCGTTGGGACTAAAGTGAATGAATTATTTGCATTGACTTTGGATATATGCTAAAAAAAAAAGAATAATATTGCTATTAGAATAATGGCGAAGATAATACTTTTATGAGGCATTTTCATTATTACACGGTTAATTCATAAAACTCTTTTATGAAGTGACTGTGTATTAATAAACAATCTATTTTAAAAGAATTTTCATCGCCAACATTTTAATAGAATATATGGAACTCCAACCTAACTTAAAATAGGATACTCATAGGAGGCCCATACGGGATTTTAAAATAGTGACCAAAAGGGTTGAGTAGTCTCGCACAATACTAAAGCTTTGATCATATTGCTTGCTTGCTTGTTTCTAACCGTGAGCTCATATTGTTAATAACATATGGCAGAAATTAAAAACTATACCTCCGTTATTAAATAAGGAGGTTTCCGTCTCATCATGGATATGGTTCGTTGGGACTAAAGTAAATGAATTATTCTCTTTGGATTCGGATATTTATTAGGAAATATAGGAGAATAAATAGATGCTTGAATTATACTTTGAAATAGCGACCCAACGGGTTAAAGAAGGTTTATTAGATATCTAATACTTCCTTTGAATACTGTGAGATTGCTTTGGTAAAGACGTTATCAACCATCGCTAGTAGAGAGCTGAGAACATTTTAATCAGGCAGGCTTCATTTTGTTCCCTCCAAAATAACTTGGCTGAATACAGCTCATGAGGGTCGTACTCGCTTCTCCATCTCTAATTTGTGCAAAAGAAATATTTGCTTGCTCTACTTTTCCTGAGGCCTAATTGGGAATTTTAAGCCAAGATCAGCGTCTGAACAGACACCTAACACCGGTAGCTAGCTGAATGAACCAGACTCCGAATTAAATCCATTTCAACGTAAGTAAATACTTGCATCGTGGATGAACATCACCGTGGTATGAAGGATGTAGCTAAAATGTCTTATTGATTTCCAAATGATCAGAATACTGTTATTTTATTGTATGGACAAGGTATTTATGCACCATTCATTCTTCAAAAATCATCATCTGCACTCATTCTAGAAAACTGATTTTAAGATTAACGGCGAACGTTTTTTCGAAAGGTCTCGTTCCTTTCCGTCTATCATTTGCTAAAATCAGTTCCACTAGGAAGAAGATTGGAAATTACTGGTATTTTAGTTTCAATTTAAGCTCTAATTTGCCCTTTTTCAAACCAAGAAAACCTATCTCGTGTTCAAGGAATGAATACATTAGCCCTGGGGAGATAATGTACCAAGCAAGGCCTACTTCCGCGTTGTAATAGACTTCATTGCCCGGCCTCTCCTTTTTTGAATGTGGCCTTTGTAACACTAGCGTGGTTTGAAAGCTCCGCGATTAGGGCATTAATGGAGGCTCATTGCACAAGCCCATGCATTTAAACTCCTTTGTCCGGTAGCAAATGTGATACGTGCAGGCTGCAGGCTTTAATAAAAGCGTTTTCATGGGAGGTTTGCAGTTGAAAGTAACTTGAACGTTTTTTGTGGGCAAGTATGTGAACGACAACTAAGTTATTCAAGGGAGCTCTGTGTGCTACTTTTAGGCGACGTGGAAAGCAAACAATGGAGTTTGAGCACTGATTTCCTATTGGGCAAAAATAACGATGTATATACTACACATTTTCAAGCCAAAAACGATACTTATTGTACGAAAACAAAAAAAGGTGCCAGCTTAATACTCTTCGATTAATTAACACTATCCATGCTATTCATTCCAGAAAAGTATAATTTGACTGCAGTACATCTGTAATGAGTAAGAAATTACTCATCTTCGTAGCGTAGTACAAATTAATATGATAACAATTCAAAAGTAAAGGCAATCACAGTTTAAAAGCGATTTCTAAACTTTGAGCTAAGTTGGCACCTGCGCAATTTTTGATAGGGAAGTAATACACTCAAACATTGAACGGTAGCTTGAGAAGCGTAGCCAAAATACGAGGATTCTTACAAAGGTCTAAGTCCACAAATGCAAGAATAGTATCCCAGCTTTTCGCATCTCTTTTTCTACGTATTTAGCACCCGACGTGTAAACTCATCAGCCTTCCTGAGTTTCAACACAAGTTAAATAATTCACACCAAATGATAGACTAAATCCAGCACCTCAAACCCAACTGAGTTTCTCTCGGCATTTTCTAAAATCTAGCTCTCTTGAGCTAGACTATGCTCGAATTGTCATGCACAGTAAGGTCAGCTTGCTGAATCATTATATCCAAGTTTCGATTTGTGTTCGGTGCCATAGGAAATTTTTGCTTATCGACAACGTGTTGCCAGCGAGCGCGTCAGAGAAATCCTTGACTCGTTCCGTAATTCTTCAAGCCGATTAATTCAATCGTTTGTCATGATAAGATAGCACTGTGCTCTAACCTAGTGTTCGTCTGCAGCTAATGATGCTATTTGGAAGCATTAATTTGTAAATAATAATTTACATTCATAAAAATTGTTTCCATGTCGGGCTTTTGGGTACCATGTGATTCTACGATCGAACAGGATAAACAATATTATTGAGAAATTGTAGACTGAATAAGCGATCTATATCTTTTTAGTTGGAATCGGCGGAAATAATGAGTATAACCACATCTTATAAAAGTTCAAAACGTGTTTTGATATGAACGTTTAAAAACGTAATGTTTAATAAGTACCATATGCCCGCTGAAAGATGCCGACAGCAAGAACCAGAAGCGCCCATTCAACTAAAACTGAGTCCAATCAATTATGAACGCTACGTTTATAATGCAGCAGTCAGTAAACACTTTGGCTTTCTGATGCAGCACACCTTCAACGGTTCTTCCAAATGTTTCTCGTAAACACTATCAAATTTGAATAGATGTTCAATTGACTCCATCGGGCATAACCCACCGGTAAACTATAGTACACAATGCTGAGGGCGAAATAAATTCCAATAGTTTATAGTTTTAAATTTGATGGAAGAGTTTCTTCAATTCCTTTGTAGCTTCGCTTTTTCGCTGGAGCATCTATAATTATCGGTAATTTCAGCATATCAAGTGTTTTTATGAATTTGTTTATAAATGAACTGATAGGGCGGCGAGAAAGTTGGGCTTTCATATTACTCGTCATGCAAACAGTAATTCTACCATCGGACGTAATCCGCTCATTACGGTGCTTGAAAAATATTTAGGAAACATAGTTGAAATTCTGTCAGAGGGCTGTTGATATATTAATTCGTTGAAGGAGAGTATCTAAAGTTTCAGCTTCTCAGCTTTCTAAGCCGCGGCACCTTGCAACAAGGTCTTTTTACTCGCAGTAAAATAAAATGAAAACATGAAACGAAAACTCAAGAAATCGCCTTAGAAATATTTGTAGATGAAGGTAGGAGTGCGGTTTTATATTGAACTGAGGTACAAAAATTCATTCAAAGACAAATAATATACATACGTCTACATAAATTCGTACAAATTTCAAATGAACACATTCCCAGGTTTGCTATTTGGGACTCTTTCTGAAGCACGCAGCAAGCTGGTAAGCAGGTATGGAGGTCATTATCAGAGTTTCTTAATCTGCAGAACTGAACAATGAATTTTCATGAAGAAAAACAACCCACGATGAGAAGCAATCGACCTTACCTTGGAAGCAGCCTTAGCTGGAAAATATATTCGTCCGATGCGCTGTAAATTGCTATGCACACACAAGTTTTTAACTCTATGTTCACTGCAACCTTGAAAACTCCTGAAAATATTCGACTTCAAGAACTTGAGACAAAACTAGCGGTGTTGTAATTTAACAAAGCAATAAAAGCCAATTTTAAACTTACCAGCTCCTAAGGAGAATCATTTGAAAGTACAATCGAGAATGCAAGAGTTATAAGCCAGAAGCTACTGAGTGCCATTCTTTCACAGCAGGACTCAAGTAATGCGATGTCAATGAAGACAAACGCGTCGTTAAGGAGTCTGGTGCTCATCTCCCTTAAGTCGTGACGGCTTTATTGGTGGCAGTCGCTCCCCCTCACTGCGCAAGCACGAGAGAGGCCGATGTTGCTTTGCTTGTTGATTGCTTGATGTTGAGTGACGCAGACCTTTGGAAAATGTGTGTATATGCAAGTATGTCGCTCTGTTGCCAACACGAGGAAACGATTTGTTACATTGTTTTTTCTCCGGAGTGTCGTAGGAGATAACTTTATCTAGGTAAATACAAAACGAGATAAAATACTGTTGTTGCCACGCCAGTATGAACTGCAGACCCGGAACTGTCAATGCAGTCTCCTAATGAAAACAGAGGTATAACTCGGTACCAAAGCTCGCTTGGACTTCGCAGGAAACCCCAGACAATATGAAGAGCTCGCTCACCTGGAGCTAAAAGAGAGCATGTAAAATACCGACGCCCGCACTTGTAGCACATATCATCACTGTGCCTGAATCGCTCATTTTCCAAAATTTTAAAAGTGTGTAAAACTTTCATAAACAAACCATTTTTAATCGAAAAAGTGTCAGCAGCCCACACCGTCTTCAGGTAAGAATAAGGTTTAGCGAGGAGCAAGAAGAACAATGCGCAGTAAAATCGGAATACACAACTGGGAACATGATAGGAATGATGATAACCAGCCAAATGATCTCCTCACAATCTGCAATAGATAAGTGCAGCCCGCGTGGTTTAACACTGGATTATCCTGAAAATTATGCAGAGACTCTAAAACTTTAAGGTCCTCATGTCCATATGAACTATCAATAATTTAAAGTGACCTTCCATTACGAGAGCGTTGCACCGCTTAGCGTGGACGGGGGCGGCCGAATAGGGCATTCTAAAGGTACCTGGCACGGAAGCTTCTACAGCGTTGTTGTGCTGTGCTGGAGTAGAAATTATGCGAGGTCATACCAACGAAGGAAGCCGCATACTGCGCGCAACTAAATGTGTAAATTAAAGATGAGCGCATTAGCACCGGCATCGTGTTTTTATGGCGAAAAAGAACCAGCTTCTATGATTATTAACCAGCGAAATTCGTAACTTGGTTGTAAACAATAATTTTGCTATAACTGAGTTAGATCACAAGACAACTTTTCTGAAAAGAATCAAAAGAGAGTACGAAGAAGTACAAAAAATAGCTGGAAATGATTTTCGAGTTTCACGAGGGTACAAGACGGAAGACATCGTTTTGCCTTAGATGCACGACACGACGATAAAAGGAAATCGAGTTTCAGAATACTTGTTTTCAAGACTTTCTAGTTGTATCCCGGTCCCGGTCTCTCAGCCTCTAACATCCTGCCACACTGAGCTCTTCGTCGCGCTACCGAAGTATTGAGTCGACGTGAGAAAATGTTCAATCCAATAAAGATTGAAAAAATCTAAGGGCTGAAAACTCCACGATGCCATGGGCACTTGGAGGTCTGTAATAATCTGACAAGAGTGAAAGTACAGCGTCAGTGCTTGGAATAAGTTACTCATGTTTTCAGAGATGTGATTTTCCATTTTTGCTTCACATAGAATGCAAGAAATCCTCGAAAACTCTGGCCATCCAAATAACTCAGACGAGATGCGTTCCGAAAAATTGAAACTAAGTATTTTTTTCAAACTAAAATACACTCATTCATTCCTGCTATTAATTTGGTGTAGGACCTCTACGACCAAGAATAACGGCGATCATTCTGTACGGCATAATCTATAAGTGTCCTACAGTACAAGTGGTCGATTTTACATCACTTATGTATCAACTATTCTCGTAATGCGGCCACTGATCTTCACGACGCCTGGCTTGTCTTTTTCGCTGGTCCCACAAAGTTTCTACTTCGTTCATGTTTAGGGGCGTAGCTGGGCAATGTGGAACTATAATTGTGCTTGTTATTGTTGTACTCATAGGTAGTTAATGAATGTTCACAAATGTGTAAACGCTTTAATCTCATTCAGATGTAGTTTGCTCCAAATTCATCACGTTATGCATTGTCTGAGTAATGCAGCGTGAATAAATTTAAGCTTCACGCCCCGCTTTCCAAATTTTAGTCGGCTGATCTGTTTTCTCGGGTACATTCATTGAATTCGATTCACACTCCCCAAGGCTAAAAACATTTTTTTTTGCGTGAAGCATAAGTATTAAAACAATATCATGCAAGTATGAAGAAATTACTGATAAATTCAGGTTCACTCACCTGAAAATGTTGAGTGAGTCGCCAAAGTCTTGTGAGTTGCTGAAACTCTTTTACATGCAAGTCATTAAAAGGAAATCAAGACTTAGTTTCTCGACTTTGTCGCTCGGGCAAGTTCCAATGGCTCCTGGGGACGCTATTTAAGTGTCTATAATTGTCAATTAAACGAAATCTTCTGTAGCTGATGTTCAGTTGCTGCCGTAAAACAGTTTCATTTTCACGAGATTTGCGCATTTTCTTGATTCCCTCTGAAACAATGAGCGACGCAACCAAATCCGCAGCAGTCACATTACTTTCCGGCACTGAAGCAATCTGGGGCTGGAATATTGAGGAAAACAAAGTTTCATTTTTATGAGGCAAACGAAATAATGGTTCTCCGGAAAGCATAGAACAATTTTAAAGTTATTGTTTTTGGTATCATATATGAAACTTATATTTTACTTTACTAGATTTGGGTTGAGGATTTCATTATCTTATTAGAAGAAGCGCCCCACCAAAAATGGCGGGACAAACTCTGTTAATATCTTATGTTTCTCTATTATTTACGGTAACTCTGACATAAATTAATGTTATTTTCTGTGTCACTGATACGGGCTGCCTTCTCTAACAGTTTTGCAGATTAGGAATCCAAACCCTGGAATTTTCCACTATCTTAATCCTTAAGAGCATGACAGAGAGACTGACGGACGGACCAGCCAAGCAACACTGGGTGGTTATTATTAAATAGTGGGATTTGTGGGTTAAATGTTCATAACTTTATAAATTGATGCACTCATATTTAATTTCATGGACTCGTATTTGTCATTCAGAATGCAATGCTAAAAAATTCCTGTCCGCGAAGTATATAGTTGTTTCTTTTCTCTTTAAAAGGCTGTTAAAAGCCGCAAAAACTTGCGACAACGTTTGCGAAGAGTGCGTCGACGACCATACGGGTGCATCACATCTGTTCGAAGGTGTTATTTGTAATTCAAAGCTGGAGACTTCAGCCTAGAAGATGACCTTCAAGTTTGGAATCACCTGGGCATGCAAATCAAAGAAAGACTTTATATCGCAACAAAAGAACATGAAGAAGAGTTAAGTGTGTCTAAAAGTGCAGTTCGTGAACACTTAATGAGACTAGGAACACATCCCCCTATGATATTTACGTGTCTCACGATTAAGTTCTCAGAAAAGAATCGTTTAGGCAGGTATTCGCATTCGAATTCGATACGCATCTGAAACGGAATGAAACAATTCAAATTCGAAAAACACTTCAAAACGGTTCTCTTATGGAAACATGTCAATGACCTTGGTGTTTGTGAGATAGTTTTTTAAAACTTCAGCCAAAACTGAACATCGGTGTCAAAAACGTCATGCTTTTGTGTTTTGCATGATTTGAAACAAAAACACAATGCCCAAAGACGTGTATCTTTGGCTGCATGAACACCGTTACAGGAGTTTGTCTGTAGCCTCTTTCCACATCCTCTATGCTCTCCCGTGATTATCATCTGCTTTTGTTTCTGTAAAATTCATTGCAAAATAAAAAAAAACATTTTAAATCTAATTGAAGTTAAACTAGCAGGGGAGATTTTTTCTAAAAGTTAATGATTGTATGGAAAACTGCTTCATTGCTTAAAGCTTTTTTTCAAAAATGTTGCATTTACGTTCCTTTTGTGTGAATAAGAAATGCTGAAAATTTTCCAAGCCACCTGAAAGTTGCAGGATAATTGTTTTGTATTCTATCCAGGAATTTTCCTCTAAAAATTAAATATGAGAAAATCATTTTCTGAATCCTGATAAGTATAAAAACGGAAAGTGTTTATGAGAGCGAAGAACCCTACAAAGGTTAAGAAAGAAATAAACTCCCCATACTATAATGACCTTGGTAAGAAAAGTGCACTTCGAATACTTTCGTGCTTAGGTCGGGTAGAGTCACATTTGGGCCGGTCTCACGTTAGCGTAAATGACGACGGTGTGAAATCCGATAGTGCACTCGACTCGATCATACTGCTCCTTCAGTACGGGACCGCACGCATTAACACAAACTCACCGTAACTAACGTTACAACATTTTCATTCCAAAGATCAGGTAAAGATTTGGCGTAAAACAATCTCTTCATTACTCAACGTCGTGCTATCGGACTCTCATTTCCACCGCGATGATATTGTCGCCTATGAGATGGAAAATTGAAAAAAAAAATTAGAATCATTGTCGTACAGGCAGGCGTTTCCGGTCAAAACACATTTGCACTGTGAGCTTCCCTATTCCGTTTTGCATCGTGTATATAAGCTAAAAGATGCACTTCGTGAATCTAGCTCACTCTTCCCCCTCTTGGCCCGACAGAGTGATAAAATTAGTAACTTTAGATCCTTGGAGACAACAATACGTCAGTGATAAGAACGACATGTCTATTTTTTGATTCTGTAACCTAACAAATTAGGAAAGTTTTAATCTACGAATCTTGCGGGCAGAAATCACCGCCCTTTTCTTCACTTACAGAAGAGAATTATTTATCGGCAAGATTCGTCGTGGAAGTTCACGGGCGGGAAGTGAGGTTTTATATGCCACGAACATGTTTTCAATCACTATACTTGAAGCGCATCAATTCCAAATAACAATCGGTGCAAAATATAAATCTCACCTTGTCAATCAGGTACATTATTAATTTTGAGTCTTAAATTAGCCTAAGATGTCACACTTCCTCGAGTTAATCACCGTCCATCACGACTCACGCGACAAGAAAGCTAAATTCCACAACGCAAGACTATGTCGGAACTGTCTCACGAAGTGTTGGTGCAAGCGTAAATACTACAGCTCTTCAAGAAGACGTTGTTATTAAACTAAAGATTTTGCTTTTCCTTCTCAGTTGAGAAACTCATTATAGCTGTCGTCATTGAATTAATTTTACGGTCGAAAGGAACGAGCGAATACGATTTTATCGGCGAGAAACAATCAGTTACTTGTCCTTTCGTTTCCGGTAACGGGCTCCACGGAGTATTTCTTCGATCACTGCACTTTCATGAAGATTTTTCTTGCGAATCTTTACGCACCGAACGGTAGAAGAGGAGAAGGCATGCAGTGAACGCTATTGATTAGCTGAAAAGGGTTTATTCTGGTCTGCGTCGAGACACGATGTTAGTAACTCTGGGATTAGGTGGGGTACTGCATTTGTTCCATGAAGATTGAGAAGCCAGTTATTACGAGCAATGCCTAAAAATTTAAGACATCATGCGAAATAACTAAGATTTAAGTCATTTCAAGTAATGACTGTAATTTAGAAGTTCATATCACACTAGTTGTATAGCCTAACCTAACCCAACATGACCAAGCAAAGCCTAACCTACCCTTAGTAATGCCATTTGCCTAACCTAACGACGAGTGAATTAATCTTTTCAAGTAATGCTTGAAATGTTTAGGCATTTCACTGTATGCCTGGTTTCACGATCTGCCTGTAACATACTCGTATGTAGATATTCTCGTCCTGGTTTTCATCGTATTAGAGCAGTGTGATAAGATCTGCAAGTTTTTATTGGGCGTTGTTATCTTCTGCGAAAGCTGCTTGATGGGAATACCTCGATCCCCGTCGTGTCAAATAAACAGACAGTGGCCTGATGCACCTCAAGCAACTTGATGCTTTTTTCTGATGCTTAAATGGTAGTCTCGTACGTGGAGTGTGCCGATGGTGGGGTTAAGTATTGACCGACAATACCGAGGGTTTAATAATTTTAAATGGTGAAGCGAGGTGGTTCGATGCATCTGGTGCTATTAGACCCAGCAGATGTACAAAAATTCCATGAAAAGTGTTAATTGAACTTTTTCTACAACTGCACTCGTATGTCTATACAAACCGTTCGAAACATGGGAAAGCTTTGCTAAAAACGTGTCGCATGTAACTTAGTAACTTGGTAGTTTATGTCGACAAGTTGATAAGATTGATACTCTCGTAAAAATGCGCCCCCGTACTCATAGAATACATGAAATGGCGTCGTCGAGCTTGCGGTGTTGGCGTCAGAAGGCTTTGAAAAGGTTGTTGTTCATGAAAATCGTTTGAATGCTCTTCCTTTGATTGTTACGTCTTATTTTGTTGAAGATTTAATTATGAAGGCTGTTGTATTTAACGACGGAAAATAAGAAAACGTAACGACTTCAGATCTAGAGCTGTCTCAATGTAAGAGTTTGGCGCTGTTTTTGCTGAACTACATCAACTATTTACTCATGAACTGTTTAATAGGTTAGACTTAACTTCCTGCTCCGGTACATCTACGATAATGATCAAGGTGCATTTACACTATGAGCTTTTATCCATTTCTGGCGGACGTACTCTACGCCTCTCCGACTCCATTGAAAAGGGGTTCCACTTCTGCCTGAAGGAGCATGAGGAGTCTGCTTTTGGGTCTCAAGTGAGTACTAAAAGTGGTCGTTACAGCCCTCAATGCGCTGCGTTTTGAACTCGGATTCTACGTTTCCGCCTGGTAAAGGTCTTCGTATTTATATCTGAAATGTTTCGTATTTATATCTTAGATGAGCTCGTTTAAATATGACTGCCGTCATCATCTTCCATAAATGTGAAATGCGTGTTACGGTGGTGTGTATTGAAATCCATTTTGTACCTGAAAATTTACTTTGCATACTGATATATGCAAGAGAAGTCCTGACTTTTTCATGATCGAAAGGATAAGTCAGTTCGCTAAATCGCCCCTACCGTTGAATTCAATTTTAGGGGTACTAAATTTGCCTTTCTTCATGGTCCTCATACCTATACCAACCGAGTTCACGAAGCTCACATTGTTTCTGTAATAGTGATACAATATGTTTTTCCAACAGCTTGCTTTGTTAACACAGGTAGTATTGCTCGTGAGCATTTATGTACGAGTATTCAACACGGAAACTTAGATCACCTTTCTTATTATCTTGCTTGTTCGTTGGTAACCGCGTACACTCTTCAGTAATAACATAGAGCAGAAAGTCAAAGTTCATCCTTCAGTAATTAAAGAAGAGTTTTCCTATCATATCGTGTAACGCTTCAGTGGGACTGAAGTGAATGAATTGTTTCTTTGCCTTAGATATATATTAGGAAATAAAAAATTATCATTGGAGGATCAAATGGGACTTTAAAATAGTGACCAAACGAGTTTCGGATAGTCAATTTGCTACGTTCAGTTTTATTGTTAATTTTAGGAATTATTTTAACCACCAACTAAGTTTAATACAAAAGCAGCGAAGCCAGTATCCCTAAGCCTAACAAAAATTAAAGTATATGTTGACTTCTGCTCTGGGATTGTGTAACAATGAACTTACTCGTACACAAATAAATGATTAATCTATACATTATCAATAATTTCAGCCTCCTTAAGTTTTCTCCAGAAGAAAAAGAGCATTTAGAGGCCGCCCCAGTGCGCGATGGGCG